>CAHIKZ030005440.1:0-255000 GCA_903632075.3 Acanthosepion pharaonis
TTGAATGCAGTGCTTCCTACGCTGCCTCAATGAATTCTAATGAAAAATAATTTCGAACAAGTTTTAGATGAGGTTTTGCCTTTCCTAATGGCACATTAAAGAAGGGAAAGGTAAATATAAAGCACCGAGAGAAGGGAAATATACAGTGATCACCCACTTTGCGTCCACCGCATTTTTATTGAAATCGCAATTCGAGTTGAATGCAGTGCTTCTACGCTGCCTAAAATGAATTCTAATGAAAAATAATTTCGAACAAGTTTTAGATGAGGGTTTTGCCTTTCCCTAATGGCACATTAAAGAAGGGAAAGGTAAATATAAAGCACCGAGAGAAGGGAAATATACAGTGATCACCCACTTTGTGTCCACTGCATTTTTATTGGAAATCGCAATTCGCTGAGTTGAATGCAGTGCTTCCTACGCTGCCTCAATGAATTCTAATGAAAAATAATTTCGAACAAGTTTTAGATGAGGGTTTTGCCTTTCCCTAATGGCACATTAAAGAAGGGAAAGGTAAATATAAAACACTGAGAGAAGGGAAATATACAGTGATCCCCACTTTGCGTCCACCGCATTTTTTATTGAAATCGCAATTCGCTGAGTTGAATGCAGTGCTTCCTACGCTGCCTCAATGAATTCTAATGAAAATAATTTCGAACAAGTTTTAGATGAGGGTTTTGCCTTTCCCTAATGGCACATTAAAGAAGGAAAGGTAAATATAAAGCAAAAGAGAGAAGGGAAATATACAGTGATCACCCACTTTGCGTCCACCGCATTTTTATTGGAAATCGCAATTCGCTGAGTTGAATGCAGTGCTTCCTACGCTGCCTCAATGAATTCTAATGAAAAATAATTTGAACAAGATTTAGATGAGTGTTTTGCCTTTCCCTAATGGCACATTAAAGAAAGAAAGGTAAATATAAAGCACAGAGAGAAAAAAATACAGTGATCACCCACTTTGCGTCCACGCATTTTTTATTTGAAATCACAATTCCGCTGAGTTGAATGCAGTGCTTCCTACGCTGCCTCAATGAAAATGAAAATAATTTCGAACAAGTTTTAGATGAGGAAATCCTAATGGCACATTAAAGAAGGGAAAGGTAAATATAAAGCACAGAGAGAAGGAAATATACAGTGATCACCCACTTTCCGTCCACCGCATTTTATTGGAAATCGCAATTCGCTGAGTTGAATGAAGTGCTTCCTACGCTGCCTCAATGAATTCTAATGAAAAATAATTTCGAACAAGTTTTAGATGAGGTTTTGCCCTTTCCCTAATGGCACATTAAAGAAGGGAAAGGTAAATATAAAGCACTGAGAGAAGGGAAATATACAGTGATCACCCACTTTGCGGCCACCGCATTTTTAGTGGAAATCTCAATTCGCTGAGTTGAATGCAGAGCTTCATACGCTGCCTCAATGAATTCTAATGAAAAATAATTTCGAACAAGTTTTAGATGAGGGTTTTGCCTTTCCCTAATGGCACATTAAAGAAGGAAAGGTAAATATAGCACACCGAGAGAAGGGAAATATACAGTGATCACCCACTTTGCGTCCACCGAATTTTAGTTGAAATCGCAATTCGCTGAGTTGAATGCAGTGCTTCCTACGCTGCCTCAATGAATTCTAATGAAAAATAATTTCGAACAAGTTTTAGATGAGGGTTTTGCCTTTCCCTAATGCCACATTAAAGAAAGGAAAGGTAAATATAAAGCACAGGAGAAGGAAATATACAGTGATCACCCACTTTGCGTCCACCATTTTTAGTGGAAATCGCAATTCGCTCCAATTTGAATGCAATTGCTTCCTACGCTGCCTCAATGAATTCTAATGAAAAATAATTTCGAACAAGTTTTAGATGAGGTTTTTGCCTTTCCCTAATGGCACATTAAAGAAGGAAAGGTAAATATAAAACCGAGAGAAGGGAAATATTCAGTGATCACCCACTTTGCGTCCACCGCATTTTTATTGGAAATCGCAATTCGCTGAGTTGAATGCAGTGCTTTCTACGCTGCCTCAATGAATTCTAATGAAAAATAATTTCGAACAAGTTTTAGATGAGGGTTTTGCCTTTTCTTAATGGCACATTAAAGAAGGAAAGGTAAATATAAAGCACCGAGAGAAAGGGAAATATACAGTGATCACCACTTTGCGTCCACCGCATTTTTATTGGAAATCGCAATTCGCTGAGTTGAATGCAGTGCTTCCTACGCTGCCTCAATGAATTCTAATGAAAAATAATTTCGAACAAGTTTTAGATGAGGGTTTTGCCTTTCCCTAATGGCACATTAAAGAAGGAAAGGTAAATATAAAGCACCGAGAGAAGGGAAATATACAGTGATCACCCACTTTGCGTCCACCGCATTTTTATTGGAAATCGCAATTCGCTGAGTTGAATGCAGTGCTTCCTACGCTGCCTCAATGAATTCTAATGAAAAATAATTTCGAACAAGTCTTTGATGAGGGTTTTGCTTTTCCCTAATGGCACATTAAAAAGGGAAAGGTAAATATAAAGCACAGAGGGAGGGAACTATACAGTGATCACCCACTTTGCGTCCACCGCATTTTTATTGGAAATCTCAATTCGCTGAGTTGAATGCAGTGCTTCCTACGCTGCCTCAATGAATTCTAATGAAAAATAATTTCGAACAAGTTTTAGATGAGGTTTTGCCTTTCCCTAATGGCACATTAAAGAAGGGAAAGGTAAATATAAAGCAAAAAGAGAGAAGGAAATATACAGTGATCACCCACTTTGCGTCCACCGCATTTTTATTGGAAATCGCAATTCGCTGAGTTGAATGCAGTGCTTCCTACGCTGCCTCAATGAATTCTAATAAAAAAATAATTTCGAACAAGTTTTAGATGAGGTTTTGCCTTTCCTAATGGCACATTAAAGAAGGGAAAGGTAAATATAAAGCACACCGAGAAGGAAATATACAGTGATCACCCACTTTGCGTCCACCGCATTTTTATTGGAAATCGCAATTCCTGAGTTGAATGCAGTGCTTCCTACGCTGCCTCAATGAATTCTAATGAAAAATAATTTCGAACAAGTTTTAGATGGGGTTTTGCCTTTCCTAATGGCACATTAAAGAAGGAAAGGTAAATATAAAGCACAGAGAAGGAAATATACAGTGATCAACCACTTTTGCGTCCACCGCATTTTTAGTGGAAAATCGCAATTGCTGAGTTGAATGCAGTGCTTCCTACGCTGCCTCAATGAATTCTAATGAAAAATAATTTCGAACAAGTTTTAGATGAGGGTTTTGCCTTTCCCTAATGGCACATTAAAGAAGGGAAAGGTAAATATAAAGCACAGAGAGAAGGGAAATATACAGTGATCACCCACTTTGCGTCCACCGCATTTTTATTCGAAATCGCAATTCGCTGAGTTGAATGCAGTGCTTCCTACGCTGCCTCAATGAATTCTAATGAAAAATAATTTCGAACAAGTTTTAGATGAGGGTTTTGCCTTTCCCTAATGGCACATTAAAGAAGGGAAAGGTAAATATAAAGCACAGAGAGAAGGGAAATATACAGTGATCACCCACTTTGCGTCCACTGCATTTTTTATTGGAAATCGTAAATTCGCTGAGTTGAATGCAGTGCTTCCTACGCTGCCTCAATGAATTCTAATGAAAATAATTTCGAACAAGTTTTTAGATGAGGTTTTGCCTTTCCCTAATGGCACATTAAAGAAGGGAAAGGTAAATATAAAGCACACCGAGAGAAGGAAATATACAGTGATCACCCACTTTGCGTCCACCGCATTTTTTGGAAATCGCAATTCGCTGAGTTGAATGCAGTGCTTCCTACGCTGCCTCAATGAATTCTAATGAAAAATAATTTCGAACAAGTTTTAGATGAGGGTTTTGCCTTTCCCTAATGGCATATTAAAGAGGAAAGGTAAATATAAAACAACAGAGAGAAGGAAATATACAGTGATCACCCACTTTTGCGTCCACCGCATTTTTAGTAAATCTCAATTATCTGAGTTGAATGCAGTGCTTCCTACGCTGCCTCAATGAATTCTAATGAAAAAATAATTTCGAACAAGTTTTAGATGAGGGTTTTGCCTTTCCCTAATGGCACATTAAAGAAGGAAAGGTAAATATAAAGCACAGAGAGAAGGGAAATATACAGTGATCACCCACTTTGCGTCCACCGCATTTTATTGGAAATCGCAATTCGCTGAGTTGAATGCAGTGCTTCCTACGCTGCCTCAATGAATTCTAATGAAAAATAATTTCGAACAAGTTTTAGATGAGGTTTTGCCTTTCCTAATGGCACATTAAAGAAGGGAAAGGTAAATATAAAACACAGAGAAGGAAATATACAGTGATCACCCACTTTGCGTCCACCGCATTTTTATTGGAAATCGCAATTCGCTGAGTTGAATGCAGTGCTTCCTACGCTGCCTCAATGAATTCTAATGAAAAATAATTTCGAACAAGTTTTAGATGAGGGTTTTGCCTTTCCCTAATGGCACATTAAAGAAGGAAAGGTAAATATAAAGCACAGAGAGAAGGAAATATACAGTGATCACCCACTTTGCGTCCACCGCATTTTTATTGGAAATCGCAATTCATCTGAGTTGAATGCAGTGCTTCCTACGCTGCCTCAATGAATTCTAATGAAAAATAATTTCGAACAATTTTTAGATGAGGGTTTTTGCCTTTCCCTAATGGCACATTAAAGAAGGGAAAGGTAAATATAAAGCACCGAGAGAAGGGAAATATACAGTGATCACCCACTTTGCGTCCACCGCATTTTTATTGGAAATCGCAATTCGCTGAGTTGAATGCAGTGCTTCCTACGCTGCCTCAATGAATTCTAATGAAAAATAATTTCGAACAAGTTTTAGATGAGGTTTTGCCTTTCCCTAATGGCACATTAAAGAAGGGAAAGGTAAATATAAAACCGAGAGAAGGGAAATATACAGTGATCACCCACTTTGCGTCCACCGCATTTTTATTGGAAATCGCAATTTCTGAGTTTGAATGCAGTGCTTCCTACGCTGCCTCAATGAATTCTAATGAAAATAATTTCGAACAAGTTTTAGATGAGTTTTTGCCTTTCCTAATGGCACATTAAAAGAGGGAAAGGTAAATATAAAGCACAGAGAGAAGGAAATATACAGTGATCACCCACTTTGCGTCCACCGCATTTTTAGTGGAAATCGCAATTCGCTGAGTTGAATGCAGTGCTTCCTACGCTGCCTCAATGAATTCTAATGAAAAATAATTTCGAACAAATTTTTAGATGAGGGTTTTGCCTTTTCTAATGGCACATTAAAGAAGGGAAAGGTAAATATAAAGCACCGAGAGAAGGAAATATACAGTGATCACCCACTTTGCGTCCACCGCATTTTTTATTGGAAATCGCAATTCGCTGAGTTGAATGCAGTGCTTCCTACGCTGCCTCAATGAATTCTAATGAAAATAATTTCGAACAAGTTTTTTAGATGAGGTTTTGCCTTTCTTCCTAATGGCACATTAAAGAAGGGAAAGGTAAATATAAAGCACCGAGAGAAGGGAAATATACAGTGATCACCCACTTTGCGTCCACCGCATTTTTATTGGAAATCGCAATTCGCTGAGTTGAATGCAGTGCTTCCTACGCTGCCTCAATGAATTCTAATGAAAAATAATTTCGAACAAGTTTTAGATGAGGGTTTTGCCTTTCCCTTATGGCACATTAAAGAAGGGAAAGGTAAATATAAAGCACAGAGAGAAAGGAAATATACAGTGATCACCCACTTTGCGTCCACCGCATTTTTGATTGGAAATCGCAATTCGCTGAGTTGAATGCAGTGCTTCCTACGCTGCCTCAATGAATTCTAATGAAAAATAATTTCGAACAAGTTTTAGATGAGGGTTTTGCCTTTCCCTAATGGCACATTAAAGAAGGGAAAGGTAAATATAAAGCACAGAGAGAATGAAATATACAGTGATCACCCACTTTGCGTCCACCGCATTTTTATTGGAAATCGCAATTCGCTGAGTTGAATGCAGTGCTTCCTACGCTGCCTCAATGAATTCTAATGAAAAATAATTTCGAACAAGTTTTAGATGAGGTTTTGCCTTTCCCTAATGGCACATTAAAGAAGGGAAAGGTAAATATAAAGCACCGAGAGAAGGGAAATATACAGTGATCACCCACTTTGCGTCCACCGCATTTTTATTGGAAATCGCAATTATCTGAGTTGAATGCAGTGCTTCCTACGCTGCCTCAATGAATTCTAATGAAAAATAATTTCGAACAAGTTTTAGATGAGGGGTTTTGCCTTTCCCTAATGGCACATTAAAGAAGGAAAGGTAAATATAAAGCACAGAGAGAAGGGAAATATACAGTGATCCCACTTTGCGTCCACTTTTTTTTTATTGGAAATCGCAATTCGCTGAGTTGAATGCAGTGCTTCCTACGCTGCCTCAATGAATTCTAATGAAAATAATTTCGAACAACTTTTTAGATGAGGGTTTGCCTTTCCCTAATGGCACATTAAAGAAGGGAAAGGTAAATATAAAGCACAGAGAGAAGGGAAATGTACAGTGATCAGCACTTTGCGTCCACCGCATTTTTATTGGAAATCGCAATTCGCTGAGTTGAATGCAGTGCTTCCTACGCTGCCTCAATGAATTCTAATGAAAATAATTTCGAACAAGTTTTAGATGAGGTTTTGCCTTTCCCTAATGGCACATTAAAGAAGGGAAAGTAAATATAAAGCAAAGAGAGAAGGAAATATACAGTGATCACCCACTTTGCGTCCACCGCATTTTTTTGGAAATCGCAATTCGCTGAGTTGAATGCAGTGCTTCCTACGCTGCCTCAATGAATTCTAATGAAAAATAATTTCGAACAAGTTTTAGATGAGGGTTTTGCCTTTCCCTAATGGCACATTAAAGAAGGGAAAGGTAAATATAAAGCCGCAGTAGAAGGGAAATATACAGTGATCACCCACTTTCCGTCCACCGCATTTTTATTGGAAATCGCAATTCGCTGAGTTGAATGCAGTGCTTCCTACGCTGCCTCAATGAATTCTAATGAAAAATAATTTCGAACAAGTTTTAGATGAGGGTTTTGCCTTTCCCTAATGGCACATTAAAGAAGGGAAAGGTAAATATAAAGCACAGAGAAGGAAATATACAGTGATCACCACTTTGCGTCCACCGCATTTTTTATTGGAAATCGCAATTCGAGTTGAATGCAGTGCTTCCTACGCTGCCTCAATGAATTCTAATGAAAAATAATTTCGAACAAGTTTTAGATGAGGTTTTGCCTTTCCCTAATGGCACATTAAAGAAGGGAAAGGTAAATATAAACACCGAGAAGGGAAATATACAGTGATCACCCACTTTGCGTCCACCGCATTTTTGTTGGAAATCGCAATTCGCTGAGTTGAATGCAGTGCTTCCTACGCTGCCTCAATGAATTCTAATGAAAAATAATTTCGAACAAGTTTTAGATGAGGGTTTTGCCTTTCCCTAATGGCACATTAAAAAGGGAAAGGTAAATATAAAGCACCGAGAGAAGGAAATATACAGTGATCACCCACTTTGCGTCCACCGCATTTTTAGTGGAAATCTCAATTCGCTGAGTTGAATGCAGTGCTTCCTACGCTGCCTCAATGAATTCTAATGAAAAATAATTTCGAACAAGTTTTAGATGAGGGTTTTGCCTTTCCCTAATGGCACATTAAAGAAGGGAAAGGTAAATATAAAGCACAGAGAGAAGAAGGGAAATATACAGTGATCACCACTTTGCGTCCACCGCATTTTTTTGTGAAAAATTCTGAGTTGAATGCAGTGCTTCCTCGCTGCCTCAATGAATTCTAATGAAAATAATTTCGAACAAGTTTTAGATGAGGCCCTTTCCCTAATGGCCATTAAAGAAGGAATGTAAATATAAAGCACAGAGAAAAATAAGTGATTTTGCGTCCACCGCATTTTTTATTGGAAATCGCAATTCGCTGAGTTGAGGCTTTTGCCTCAATGAATTCTAATGAAAAATAATTTCGAACAAGTTTTAGAAGGTTTTGCCTTTCTCTAATGGCACATTAAAAAGGGAAAATAAATATAAAGCACAGAGAGAAGGAAATATACAGTGATCACCCACTTTGCGTCCACTGCATTTTAGTGGAAATCGCAATTCGCTGAGTTGAATGCAGTGCTTCCTACGCTGCCTCAATGAATTCTAATGAAAAATAATTTCGAACAAGTTTTAGATGAGGGTTTTGCCTTTCCCTAATGTCACATTAAAGAAGGAAAGGTAAATATAAAGCACAGAGAGAAGGGAAATATACAGTGATCACCCACTTTGCGTCCACCGCATTTTTATTGGAAATCGCAATTCGCTGAGTTGAATGCAGTGCTTCCTACGCTGCCTCAATGAATTCTAATGAAAAATAATTTCTTCACAGAGAGAAGTAAATATACAGTGAACAATTTTTTTTAGATGAGGGTTTTGCCTTTCCTCAATAATGGCACATTAAAGAAGGAAAAGGTAAATATAAAGCACAGAGAGAAGGGAAATATACAGTGATCACCCACTTTGCGTCCACCGCATTTTTATTGGAAATCGCAATTCGCTGAGTTGAATGCAGTGCTTCCTACGCTGCCTCAATGAATTCTAATGAAAATAATTTCGAACAAGTTTTTAGATGAGGGTTTTGCCTTTCCTAATGGCACATTAAAGAAGGGAAAGGTAAAATAAAGCACAGAGAGAAGGAAATATACAGTGATCACCCACTTTGCGTCCACCGCATTTTTTAGTGGAAATCGCAATTCGCTGAGTTGAATGCAGTGCTTCCTACGCTGCCTCAATGAATTCTAATGAAAAATAATTTCGAACAAGTTTTTAGATGAGGGTTTTGCCTTTCCCTAATGGCACATTAAAGAAGGGAAAGGTAAATATAAAGCACCGAGAGAAGGGAAATATACAGTGATCACCCACTTTGCGTCCACCGCATTTTTATTGGAAATCGCAATTCCTTTGAGTTGAATGCAGTGCTTCCTACGCTGCCTCAATGAATTCTAATGAAAAAAAATTTCGAAATTTTAGAACAAGCCTTTTTTAGAAAGGTAAATATAAAGCACAGACCAAGGGAAATATTTGATCACCCACTTTTCCCTGGAAATGGCAACATTGAAAGTGCTTCCTACGCTGCCTCAATGAATTCTAATGAAAAATAATTTCGAAAAGTTTTTAGATAGGTTTTGCCTTTCCCTAATGGCACATTAAAGAAGAAGGTAAATATAAATAAGCACAGAGAGAAGGGAAATATACAGTGATCACCCACTTTGCGTCCACCGCATTTTTTATGGAAATCGCAATTCGCTGAGTTGAATGCAGTGCTTCCTACGCTGCCTCAATGAATTCTAATGAAAAATAATTTCGAACAAGTTTTAGATGAGGGTTTTGCCTTTCCTAATGGCACATTAAAGAAGGGAAAAGTAAATATAAAGCACAGAGAAGGAAATATACAGTGATCACCCACTTTGCGTCCACCGCATTTTTATTGGAAATCGCAATTCGCTGAGTTGAATGCAGTGCTTCCTACGCTGCCTCAATGAATTCTAATGAAAAATAATTTCGAACAAGTTTTAGATGAGGGTTTTGCCTTTCCCTAATGGCACATTAAAGAAGGGAAAGGTAAATATAAAGAACCGAGAGAAGGGAAATATACAGTGATCACCCACTTTGCGTCCACCGCATTTTAGTGGAAATCGCAATTCGCTGAGTTGAATGCAGTGCTTCCTACGCTGCCTCAATGAATTCTAATGAAAAATAATTTCGAACAAGTTTTAGATGAGGGTTTTGCCTTTCCCTAATGGCACATTAAAGAAGGGAAAGGTAAATATAAAGCACAGAGAGAAGGGAAATATACAGTGATCACCCACTTTGCGTCCACCGCATTTTATTGGAAATCGCAATTCGCTGAGTTGAATGCAGTGCTTCCTACGCTGCCTCAATGAATTCTAATGAAAAATAATTTCGAACAAGTTTTAGATCAGGTTTTGCCTTTCCCTAATGGCACATTAAAGAAGGAAAGGTAAATATAAAGCACAGAGAGAAGGAAATATACAGTGATCACCCACTTTTGCGTCCACCGCATTTTTTTGGAAATCTCAATTCGCTGAGTTGAATGCAGTGCTTCCTACGCTGCCTCAATGAATTCTAATGAAAAATATTTCGAACAAGTTTTAGATGAGGTTTTGCCTTTCCCTAATGGCACATTAAAGAAGGAAAGGTAAATATAAAGCACAGAGAGAAGGGGAAATATACAGTGATCACCCACTTTGCGTCCACCGCATTTTTATTGAAATCGCAATTCGCTGAGTTGAATGCAGTGCTTCCTACGCTGCCTCAATGAATTCTAATGAAAAATAATTTCGAACAAGTTTTAGATGAGGTTTTGCCTTTCCCTTGGCACATTAAAGAAGGGAAATTAAATATAAAGACAGAGAAGGGAAAGTGATCAAATATAAATTTTTAGTGGAAATCGCAGAGAAGTTGAATGCAGTGATTCCTACTTTGCCTCACCGCATTTTAATGAAAAATAATTTCGAACAAGTTGAATGCAGTGCTTTTACGCTGCCTCAATGGCAATTCTAATGAAAATAATTAAAGAACAAGTTTAGAAGAGGAAATTTTGCCTTTTTTTAATGGAAATTAATTCGCTGAGTTGAAAGTGCTAAATATAAATTCTAATGAAAATAAGGAAAATATTTAGATGATCACCTTTTTGCGTCCACCGCATTTTAAAAGCAGAGAGAAGGAAATCGCAATTATTTGAGTTGAATGCAGTGCTTCCTACGCTGCCTCAATGAATTCTAATGAAAAATAATTTCGAACAAGTTTTAGATGGGGTTTTGCCTTCCCTAATGGCACATTAAAGAAGGGAAAGGTAAATATAAAGCACCGAGAGAAGGAAATATACAGTGATCACCCACTTTGCGTCCACCGCATTTTTTAGTGGAAATCGCAATTCGCTGAGTTGAATGCAGTGCTTCCTACGCTGCCTCAATGAATTCTAATGAAAAATAATTTCGAACAAGTTTTAGATGAGGGTTTTGCCTTTCCTAATGGCACATTAAAGAAGGGAAAGGTAAAATATAACAGAGAGAAGGGAAATATACAGTGATCACCCACTTTGCGTCCACCGCATTTTTATTGGAAAAGTTCAGTGCTTGCTTCGCTGCCTCAATGAATTCTAATGAAAAATAATTTCGAACAAGTTTTAGATGAGGGTTTTTGCCTTTCTCTAATGGCACATTAAAGAAGGAAAGGTAAATATAAAGCACAGAGAGTTGAATGCAGTGATCACCCACTTTGCGTCCACCGCATTTTGGAAATCGCAATTGCTGAGTTGAATGCAGTGCTTCCTACGCTGCCTCAATGAATTCTAATGAAAAATAATTTCGAACAAGTTTTAGATGAGGGTTTTGCCTTTCCCTAATGGCACATTTAAAAGGGAAAGGTAAATATAAAGCACAGAGAGAAGGGAAATATACAGTGATCACCCACTTTGCGTCCACCGCATTTTTATTGGAAATCGCAATTCGCTGAGTTGAATGCAGTGCTTCCTACGCTGCCTCAATGAATTCTAATGAAAAATAATTTCGAACAAGTTTTAGATGAGGGTTTTGCCTTTCCCTAATGGCACATTAAAGAAGGGAAAGTTAAATATAAAAGCATTTTTAGAGAGAAGGGAAATATACAGTGATCACCCACTTTGCGTCCACCGCATTTTTTATTGGAAATCGCAATTCGCTGAGTTGAATGCAGTGCTTCCTACGCTGCCTCAATGAATTCTAATGAAAAATAATTTCGAACAAATTTTTTAGATGAGGGTTTTGCCTTTCCTAATGGCACATTAAAGAAGGAAAGGTAAAATATAAAGCACAGAGAGAAGGGAAATATACAGTGATCACCCACTTTGCGTCCACCGCATTTTTTATTGGAAATCGCAATTCGCTGAGTTGAATGCAGTGCTTCCTACGCTGCCTCAATGAATTCTAATGAAAAATAATTTCGAACAAGTTTTAGATGAGGGTTTTGCCTTTCCCTAATGGCACATTAAAGAAGGGAAAGGTAAATATAAAGCACAGAGAGAAGGGAAATATACAGTGATCACCCACTTTGCGTCCACCGCATTTTTATTGGAAATCGCAATTGCTGAGTTGAATGCAGTGCTTCCTACGCTGCCTCAATGAATTCTAATGAAAAATAATTTCGAACAAGTTTTAGATGAGGAGTTTTGCCTTTCCTCAATGGCACATTAAAGAAGGGAAGGTAAATATAAACACAGAAAAGGAAATATACAGTGATCACAAGTTTTGCGTCCAATGCATTTTTTTTGTGGAAATCGCAATTTTCTGAGTTGAATGGCACACGCTGCCTCAATGAATTCTAATGAAAAATAATTTCGAACAATTTTTAGATGAGGTTTTGCCTTTCCCTAAACATTAAAGAAGGAAAGTAAATATAAAAAGCACCGAGAGAGGGAAATATACAGTGATCACCCACTTTGCGTCCACCGCATTTTTATTGGAAATCGCAATTCGCTGAGTTGAATGCAGTGCTTCCTACGCTGCCTCAATGAATTCAAATGAAAATAATTTCGAACAAAGTTTTAGATGAGGTTTTTTTCCAAATGGCAAGTTAATGGCACATTAAAGGAGGTTAAAGCACAGAGAAAGGAAATATACAGTGATCACCCACTTTGCGTCCACCGCAATGAAATCGCAATTCGCTGAGTTGAATGCAGGCTTCCCTACGCTGCCTCAAATGAATTCTAATGAAAATAATTTCGAACAAGTTTAGATGAGGGTTTTGCCTTTCCCTAATGGCACATTAAAGAAGGGAAAGGTAAATATAAATACAGAGAAGGGAAATATACAGTGATCACCCACTTTGCGTCCACCGCATTTTTATTGGAAATCGCAATTCGCTGAGTTGAATGCAGTGCTTCCTACGCTGCCTCAATGAATTCTAATGAAAAATAATTTCGAACAAGTTTTAGATGAGGGTTTTGCCTTTCCCTAATGGCACATTAAAAAAGGGAAAGGTAAATATAAAGCACGAGAGAGAAGGAAATATACAGTGATCACCCACTTTGCGTCCACCGCATTTTTATTGGAAATCGCAATTCGCTGAGTTGAATGCAGTGCTTCCTACGCTGCCTCAATGAATTCTAATGAAAAATAATTTCGAACAAGTTTTAGATGAGGGTTTTGCCTTTCCCTAATGGCACATTAAAGAAGGGAAGGTAAATATAAAGCAAAGAGAGAAGGGAAATATACAGTGATCACCCACTTTGCGTCCACCGCATTTTTAGTGGAAATCGCAATTCGCTGAGTTGAATGCAGTGCTTCCTACGCTGCCTCAATGAATTCTAATGAAAAATAATTTCGAAACAAGTTTTAGATGAGGGTTTTGCCTTTCCCTAATGGCACATTAAAGAAGGGAAAGGTAAATATAAAGCACAGAGAGAAGGGAAATATACAGTGATCACCCACTTTGCGTCCACCGCATTTTTATTGGAAATCGCAATTGCTGAGTTGAATGCAGTGCTTCCTACGCTGCCTCAATGAATTCTAATGAAAAATAATTTCGAACAAGTTTTAGATGAGGGTTTTGCCTTTTCCCTAATGGCACATTAAAGAAGGGAAAGGTAAATATAAAGCACAGAGAGAAGGGAAATATACAGTGATCACCCACTTTGCGTCCACCGCATTTTTATTGGAAATCGCAATTCGCTGAGTTGAATGCAGTGCTTCCTACGCTGCCTCAATGAATTCTAATGAAAAATAATTTCGAACAAGTTTTAGATGAGGGTTTTGCCTTTCCCTAATGGCACATTAAAGAAGGGAAAGGTAAATATAAAGCACAGAGAGAAGGGAAATATACAGTGATCACCCACTTTGCGTCCACCGCATTTTTTAGTGGAAATCGCAATTCGCTGAGTTGAATGCAGTGCTTCCTACGCTGCCTCAATGAATTCTAACAAAAATAATTTCGAACAAGTTTTAGATGGGGTTTTGCCTTTCCCTAATGGCACATTAAAGAAGGAAAGGTAAATTAAAGCACAGAGAGAAGGGAAATATACAGTGATCACCCACTTTGCGTCCACCGCATTTTTTAGTGGAAATCGGAAGTTGAATGCAGTGCTTCCTACGCTGCAATGAATTCTAATGAAAAATAATTTCGAACAAGTTTTAGATGAGGGTTTTGCCTTTCCCTAATGGCACATTAAAGAAGGGAAAGGTAAATATAAAGCACAGAGAAGGGAAGTGATCACCCACAGCGTCCACCCATTTGCGTCCACCGCATTTTATTGGAAATCGCAATTCGCTGAGTTGAATGCAGTGCTTTACGCTGCCTCAATGAATTCTAATGAAAAATAATTTCGAACAAGTTTTAGATGAGGGTTTTGCCTTTCCCTAATGGCACATTAAAGAAGGAAAGGTAAATATAAAGCACAGAGAGAAGGGAAATATACAGTGATCACCCACTTTGCGTCCACCGCATTTTTATTGGAAATCGCAATTCGCTGAGTTGAATGCAGTGCTTCCTACGCTGCCTCAATGAATTCTAATGAAAAATAATTTCGAACAAGTTTTAGATGAGGGTTTTGCCTTTCCCTAATGGCACATTAAAGAAGGAAAAGGTAAATATAAAGCACCGAGAGAAGGGAAATATACAGTGATCACCCACTTTGCGTCCACCGCATTTTTATTGAAATCGCAATTCGCTTGAGTTGAATGCAGTGCTTCCTACGCTGCCTCAATGAATTCTAATGAAAAATAATTTCGAACAAGTTTTAGATGAGGGTTTTGCCTTCCCTAATGGCACATTAAAGAAGGAAAGGTAAATATAAAGCACCGAGAAGAAGGAAATATACAGTGATCACCCACTTTTGCGTCCACCGCATTTTTATTGGAAATCGCAATTCGCTGAGTTGAATGCAGTGCTTCCTACGCTGCCTCAATGAATTCTAATGAAAATAATTTCGAACAAGTTTTAGATGATGGTTTGCCTTTCTTTCCTAATGGCACATTAAAGAAGGAAAGGTAAATATAAAGCACCAGAGAAGGAAATATACAGTGATCACCCACTTTGCGTCCACCATTTTATTGGAAATCGCAATTCGCTGAGTTGAATGCAGTGCTTCCTACGCTGCCTCAATGAATTCTAATGAAAAATAATTTCGAACAAGTTTTAGATGAGGGTTTTGCCTTTCTCTAATGCCACATTAAAGAAGGAAAGGTAAATATAAAGCACCAGAGAGAAGGGAAATATACAGTGATCACCACTTTGCGTCCACCGCATTTTTATTGGAAATCGCAATTCGCTGAGTTGAATGAAGTCCTTCCTACGCTGCCTCAATGAATTCTAATGAAAAATAATTTCGAACAAGTTTTAGATGAGGGTTTTGCCTTTCCTAATGGCACATTAAAGAAGGAAAGGTAAATATAAAGCACAGAGAGAAGGAAATATACAGTGATCACCCACTTTTGCGTCCACCGCATTTTTTATTGGAAATCGCAATTCGCTGAGTTGAATGCAGTGCTTCCTACGCTGCCTCAATGAATTCTAATGAAAAATAATTTCGAACAAGTTTTAGATGAGGGTTTTGCCTTTCCCTAATGGCATTATTAAAGGAAAGGGAAAGAGAGAGAAGGGAAAATACATGATCAACTTTGCGTCCACCGATTTTTTAGTGGAAAGGGAAAGTTGAATGTGATGCTTCCTACTTTGCCTCAATGAATTCTAATGAAAATAATTTCGAACAAGTTTTAGATGAGGGTTTTGCCTTTCCTAATGGCACATTAAAGAAGGAAAGTAAATATTGAATGAGGAAATATACAGTGATCACCCACTTTGCGTCCACCGCATTTTTTATTGGAAATCGCAATTCTGAGTTGAATGCAGTGCTTCCCTCTGCCTCAATGAATTCTAATGAAAAATAATTTCGAACAAGTTTTAGATGAGGTTTTGCCTTTCCATAATGGCACATTAAATAAGGGAAAGGTAAATATAAAGCACCGAGAGAAGGGAAATATACAGTGATCACCCACTTTGCGTCCACCGCATTATGTGGAAATCGCAATTCGCTGAGTTGAATGCAGTGCTTCCTACGCTGCCTCAATGAATTCTAATGAAAAATAATTTCGAACAAGTTTTAGATGAGGGTTTTGCCTTTCCCTAATGGCACATTAAAGAAGGGAAAGGTAAATATAAAGCACCGAGAGAAGGGAAATATACAGTGATCACCCACTTTGCGTCCACCGCATTTTTTATTGGAAATCGCAATTCGCTGAGTTGAATGCAGTGCTTCCTACGCTGCCTCAATGAATTCTAATGAAAAAATAATTTCGAACAAGTTTTAGATGAGGGTTTTGCCTTTCCCTAATGGCACATTAAAGAAGGGAAAGGTAAATATAAAGCACAGAGAGAAGGGAAATATACAGTGATCACCCACTTTGCGTCCACCGCATTTTTATTGGAAATCGCAATTCGCTGAGTTGAATGCAGTGCTTCCTACGCTGCCTCAATGAATTCTAATGAAAAATAATTTCGAACAAGTTTTAGATGAGGGTTTTGCCTTTCCCTAATGGCACATTAAAGAAGGAAAGGTAAATATAAAGCACAGAGAGAAGGGAAATATACAGTGATCACCCTTTCCGTCCACCGCATTTTTTTTATTGGAAATCGCAATTCGCTGAGTTGAATGCAGTGCTTCCTACGCTGCCTCAATGAATTCTAATGAAAAAATAATTTCGAACAAGTTTTAGATGAGGGTTTTGCCTTTCCCTAATGGCACATTAAAGAAGGAAAGGTAAATATAAAGAAGGGGAATAAACAGTGATCACCCACTTTGCGTCCACCGCATTTTTATTGAACCGAGAGAAGGAAATATACAGTGATCACCCACTTTGCGTTTTCCACCGCATTTTTATTGGAAATCGCAATTCACCACTTTGAGTTGAATTTGCAGTCCTCGCAATTTGAGCTGCCTCAATGAATTCTAATGAAAAAATAATTTCGAACAAGTTTTAGATGAGGGTTTTGCCTTTCCCTAATGGCACATTAAAGAAGGAAAGGTAAATATAAAGCTCCGAGAGAAGGGAAATATACAGTGATCACCCACTTTGCGTCCACCGCATTTTTATTGGAAATCGCAATTCGCTGAGTTGAATGCAGTGCTTCCTACGCTGCCTCAATGAATTCTAATGAAAAATAATTTCGAACAAGTTTTAGATGAGGTTTTTTGCCTTTCCCTAATGGCACATTAAAGAAGGAAGGTAAATATAAAGCACCGAGAGAAGGGAAAGCACCTGATCATTTTTTTGCGTCCACCGCAGAAGGAAATATGAGTTGATCTCCCGCTGCCTCAATGAATTCTAATGAAAAATAATTTCGAACAAGTTTTTTTGAGTTTTTGCATTTCTAATGGCGCATTGGAAAGGTAAATATAAGTTGAAGAGAAGGGCAGTGATCACCACTTTGCGTCCACCGCATTTTCATTGGAAATCGCAATTCTAATGAAAATAATTTCGCCTCAATGAATTTTGAAAAATAATTTCGAACAAGTTTTAGATGAGGTTTTTGCCTTTCCCTAATGGCACATTAAAGAAGGAAAGGTAAATATAAAGCACAGAGAGAAGGGAAATATACAGTGATCACCCACTTTGCGTCCACCGCATTTTTAGAATTGGAAATCGCAATTCCGCTGAGTTGAATGCAGTGCTTCCTACGCTGCCTCAATGAATTCTAATGAAAAATAATTTCGAACAAGTTTTAGATGAGGATTTTGCCTTTCCCTAATGGCACATTAAAGAAAGGAAAGGTAAATATAAAATACGAGAGAAGGAAATATACAGTGATCACCCACTTTGCGTCCACCGCATTTTTATTGGAAATCGCAATTCGCTGAGTTGAATGCATTGCTTCCTACGCTGCCTCAATGAATTCTAATGAAAAATAATTTCGAACAAGTTTTAGATGAGGGTTTTGCCTTTCCCTAATGGCACATTAAAGAAGGGAAAGGTAAATATAAAGCACCGAGAGAAGGGAAATATACAGTGATCACCCACTTTGCGTCCACCGCATTTTTTATTGGAAATCGCAATTCCTTTGAGTTGAATGCAGTGCTTCCTACGCTGCCTCAATGAATTCTAATGAAAAATAATTTCGAACAGTTTTTAAGATGAGGGTTTTGCCTTTCCTAATGGCACATTAAAGAAGGAAAGGTAAATATAAAGCACCGAGAGAAGGGAAATATACAGTGATCACCCACTTTGCGTCCACCGCATTTTTATTGGAAATCGCAATTCGCTGAGTTGAATGCAGTGCTTCCTACGCTGCCTCAATGAATTCTAATGAAAAATAATTTCGAACAAGTTTTAGATGAGGGTTTTGCCTTTCCCTAATGGCACATTAAAGAATGGAAAGGTAAAATAAAGCACCGAAAAGGAAATATACAGTGAGAGAGAGGAAATATTACAGTGATCACCTGCTGAGTTTACAGTGTCCACCTGCCTCAATTTTTAATGAAATCGCAATTCGAACTGTTTTAGATGAGGGTTTTCCTTTTCCCTCTAATGCCTCAATATAAAGCACAGAGAAGGGAAATATACAGTGATCACCACTTTGCGTCCACCGCATTTTTAATTTCGCAACAAGTTTTGAATGCAGGGCTTTACCTTTCCTCAATGGCACATGAAAATAAGGAACAAAGATGCAAAATAAAAACATTAAAAGAAAGCCAAGGAAAATATAATACAGTGAAATATACAGTGATCCCACTTTGCGTCCACCGCATTTTTATTGGAAATCGCAATTCGCTGAGTTGAATGCAGTGCTTCCTACGCTGCCTCAATGAATTCTAATGAAAAATAATTTCGAACAAGTTTTAGATGGGTTTTGCCTTTTCCTAATGGCACATTAAAGAAAGGAAAGGTAAATATAAAGCACCGAGAGAAGGGGAAATATACAGTGATCTCCCACTTTGCGTCCACCGCATTTTTATTGAAAATCGCAATTCGCTGAGTTGAATGCAGTGCTTCCTACGCTGCCTCAATGAATTCTAATGAAAAATAATTTCGAACAAGTTTTAGATGAGGGATTTGCCTTTCCCTAATGGCACATTAAAGAAGGGAAAGGTAAATATAAAGCACAGAGAGAAGGGAAATATACAGTGATCACCCACTTTATGTCCACTGCATTTTTATTGGAAATCGCAATTATCTGAGTTGAATGCAGTGCTTCCTACGCTGCCTCAATGAATTCTAATGAAAAATAATTTCGAACAAGTTTTAGATGAGGGGTTTTGCCTTTCCCTAACATTGGCACAGAGAGAAGGGAAAAGAAGTGATCCCCACTTTAAATATAAACTGACTGAGCAGAAGGTGAAAATACAGTGATCACCCACTTTGCGTCCACCGCATTTTTTGGCACATTAAATTGGAAAATCGCAATTCCACTTGAGTTAATGAAAAGACAACAGTTGAATTCCTACGCTGCCTCAATGAAATTCTAATGAAATATAATTTCGAACAAGTTTTAGATGAGGGTTTTGCCTTTCCCTAATGGCACATTAAAGAAGGGAAAGGTAAATATAAAGCTCAGAGAGAATGGAAATATACAGTGATCACCCACTTTGCGTCCACTGCATTTTTTATTGGAAATCGCAATTCGCTGAGTTGAATGCAGTGCTTCCTACGCTGCCTCAATGAATTCTAATGAAAATAATTTCGAACCAGTTTTAGATGAAGTTTTAAAGAAGAGGTTTTGCCTTCACCCCTTTAATGGCGCATTAAATCGATTCGCTGGTTGAAAAGCTGTGAAAAAAAAATTTAAAGATGACCTTTTGCCTTTCCCTAATGGCACATTAAAGAAGGAAGGAAATATAAAGTGATGATCACCCACTTTGCGTCCACCGCATTTTATTGGAAATCGCAATTCGCTGAGTTGAATGCAGTGCTTCCTACGCTGCCTCAATGAATTCTAATGAAAATAATTTCGAACAAGTTTTAGATGAGGTTTTTGCCTTTCCCTAATGGCACATTAAAGAAAGTAAGGGAAAGGTAAATATATGATCACCGAGAAGAAAGGAAATATACAGTGATCACCCAATTTTAATGTCCACCGCATTTTTAGAGGGTTGGAAATCGCAATTCGCAGTTGAGTTGAATGCAGGGAAACTTCCCTACTTTGCCTCAATTAATTCTCGCTGAGTTGAAAAATAATTTTAGAACAAGTTTTAGATGAACAAGTTTTTGCCTTTCTCTAATGGCACATTAAAGAAGGGAAAGGTAAATATAAAGCACAGAGAGAAGGGAAATATACAGTGATCACCCACTTTGCGTCCACCGCATTTTTTATTGGAAATCGCAATTCGCTGAGTTGAATGCAGTGCTTCCTACGCTGCCTCAATGAATTCTAATGAAAAATAATTTCGAACAAAGTTTTTAGATGAGGGTTTTGCCTTTCCCTAATGGCACATTAAAGGGAAAGGTAAATATAAAGCACAGAGAGAAGGGAAATATACAGTGATCACCCACTTTGCGTCCACCGCATTTTTTATTGGAAATCGCAATTCGCTGAGTTGAATGCAGTGCTTCCTACGCTGCCTCAATGAATTCTAATGAAAAATAATTTCGAACAATTTTTAGATGAGGGTTTTGCCTTTCCCTAATGGCACATTAAAGAAAGGGAAAGGTAAATAAAAGCAAAGAGAGAAGGGAAATATACAGTGATCACCCACTTTTCGTCCACCGCATTTTTTATGGAAATGGAATTCGCTGAGTTGAATGCAGTGCTTCCTGATTGCCTTGAATTCTAATGAAAAATAATTCCGAGCAAGTTTTAGATGAGAGTTTTGCCTTTCCCAAATGGCACATTAAAAAGAAGGAAATAAATCTAAAGCACCGAGAGAAAAAATAGTGATTTCGTCCAACATTTTTTTGGAAATCGCAATTCGCCTGAGTTGAATGTTTACCGCTGCCTCAATGAATTCTAATGAAAAATAATTTCGAACAAGTTTTAGATGAGGTTTTGCCTTTCTTTAATGGCACATTAAAAAGGGAAGGTAAATATAAAGCAGGGAAATATACAGTGATCACCCACTTTGCGTCCACCATTTTTTTAGTGGAAATCGCAATGTTCGCTGAGTTGAATGCAGTGCTTCCTACGCTGCCTCAATGAATTCTAATGAAAAATAATTTCGAACAAGTTTTAGATGAGGGTTTTGCCTTTTCCTAATGGCACATTAAAGAAGGGAAAATAAATATAACGGGAAGAGAGAAGGAAATATACAGTGATCACCCACTTTGCGTCCACCGCATTTTTATTGGAAATCGCAATTCGCTGATTTGAATGCAGTGCTTCCTACGCTGCCTCAATGAATTCTAATGAAAAATAATTTCGAACAAGTTTTAGATGAGGGTTTTTGCCTTTTGCACATTTTCCCGAGAGAAGGGAAATAACAGTGATCACATTAAAATTGGAAATCGCAAGGGAAACAGTGCTTCCTACGCTGCCTAAATGAAAAATAATTTCGAACAATTTTAGAGAAGGGGGGTAAATCCCTAATGGAACATTAAAAGAAGGGAAAGGTAAATAAAAAGCACAGAGAGAAGGAAATATAGTGATCACCCTTTGCGTCCATTTTTTATTGGAAATCGCAATTCGCTGAGTTGAATGCAGTGCTTCCTACGCTGCCTCAATGAATGCTTAATGAAAAATAATTTCGAACAAGTTTTAGATGAGGGTTTTGCCTTTCCCTAATGGCACATTAAAGAAGGGAAAGGTAAATATAAAGCACCGAGAGAAGGAAATATACAGTGATCACCCACTTTGCGTCCACCGCATTTTTATTGAAATCTCAATTCGCTGGAGTTGAATGCAGTGCTTCCTACGCTGCCTCAATGAATTCTAATGAAAAATAATTTCGAACAAGTTTTAGATGAGGGTTTTGCCTTTCCCTAATGGCACATTAAAGAAGGAAAGGTAAATATAAAAACACAGAGAGATGGGAAATATACAGTGATCACCCACTTTGCGTCCACCGCATTTTTATTGAAAATCGCAATTCGCTGAGTTGAATGCAGTGCTTCCTACGCTGCCTCAATGAATTCTAATGAAAAATAATTTCGAACAAGTTTTAGATGAGGGTTTTGCCTTTCCCTAATGGCACATTAAAGAAGGGAAAGGTAAATATAAAGCACCGAGAGAAGGGAAATATACAGTGATCACCCACTTTGCGTCCACCGCATTTTTATTGGAAATCGCAATTCGCTGAGTTGAATGCAGTGCTTCCTACGCTGCCTCAATGAATTCTAATGAAAAATAATTTCGAACAAGTTTTAGATGAGGGTTTTGCCTTTCCCTAATGGCACATTAAAGAAGGAAAGGTAAATATAAATATAAAAGATCACCACAGAGCGTCCACCGCATTTTTAGTGAACCACTTTGAGTTCCAGTGCCGCATCAATGAATTGAAAAATAATTTCGAACAAGTTTTAGATGAGTTTTGCCTTTTGAATGAAAGGTAAATGCTTCCTACGCTGCCTCAATGAATTCTAATGAAAAATAGTTTTAAAACATTTTGAACAAGTTTTAGGATGAGGTTTTGCCTTTCCCTAATGGCACATTAAAGAAGGGAAAGGTAAATATAAGGGAAACCGACAGAAGCAGGAAATATACAGTGATCACCCACTTTGTCCACCGCATTTTTATTGGAAATCGCAATTCGCTGAGTTGAATGCAGTGCTTCCTACGCTGCCTCAATGAATTCTAATGAAAAATAATTTCGAACAAGTTTTAGATGGGGTTTTGCCTTTCCTAATGGCACATTAAAGAAGGGAAAGGTAAATATAAAGCAAAGAGAGAGGGAAATATACAATGATCACCCACTTTGCGTCCACCGCATTTTTATTGGAAATCGCAATTCCGCTGAGTTGAATGCAGTGCTTCCTACGCTGCCTCAATGAATTCTAATGAAAAATAATTTCGAACAAGTTTTAGATGAGGGTTTTGCCTTTCCCTAATGGCACATTAAAAAAAGAAGGAAAGGTAAATATAAAGCACCGAGAGAAGGGAAATATACAGTGATCACCCACTTTGCGTCCACCGCATTTTTTTTGGAAATCGCACCGAATGCGCTTTACGGCCTCAAGTTGAAAATAATTTCGAACAAGTTTTAGATCCTACGCTGCCTCAATGAATTCTAATGAAAAAATAATTTCGTCACAATTTTTAGATGAGGGTTTGCCTTTCCCTAATGGCACAATTAAAAAAGGGAAAGGTAAATATAAAGCTTTCCACAGATTAAAGAAGGAAGGGAAATATACAGTGAAATCACCCACTTTGCGTCCACCGCATTTTTATTGAAATCGCAATTTGCTGTTGAATGCAGTGCTTCCTACGCTGCCTCAATGAATTCTAATGAAAAATAATTTCGAACAAGTTTTAGATGAGGGTTTTGCCTTTCCCTAATGGCACATTAAAGAAGGGAAAGGTAAATATAAAGTACAGAGAGAAGGGAAATATACAGTGATCACCCACTTTGCGTCCACCGCATTTTATGGAAATCGCAATTCGCTGAGTTGAATGCAGTGCTTCCTACGCTGCCTCAATGAATTCTAATGAAAAATAATTTCGAACAAGTTTTAGATGAGGGTTTTGCCTTTCCCTAATGGCACATTAAAGAAGGGAAAGGTAAATATAAAGCACCGAGAGAAGGGAAATATACAGTGATCACCCACTTTGCGTCCACCGCATTTTTATTGGAAATCGCAATTCGCTGAGTTGAATGCAGTGCTTCCTACGCTGCCTCAATGAATTCTAATGAAAAATAATTTCGAACAAGTTTTAGATGAGGGTTTTGCCTTTCCTAATGGCACATTAAAGAAGGAAAGGTAAATATAAAGCACAGAGAGAAGGGAAATATACAGTGATCACCCACTTTGCGTCCACCGCATTTTTATTGGAAATCGCCATTCGCTGAGTTGAATGCAGTGCTTCCTACGCTGCCTCAATGAATTCTAATGAAAAATAATTTCGAACAAGTTTTAGATGAGGGTTTTGCCTTTCCTAATGGCACATTAAAGAAGGAAAGGTAAATATAAAGCACAGAGAAGGGAACATAAGGGAAATATACAGTGATCACCCATTCTAATGAAAATAATTTTGATTTTGCCTTTCCACCACATTAAAGAAGGGTGGAAATCGCAATTATACATTCGATCTGAGTTGAATGCAGTGCTTCCTACGCTGCCTCAATGAATTCTAATGAAAAATAATTTCGAACAAGTTTTAGATGAGGTTTTGCCTTTCCCTAATGGCACATTAAAGAAGGAAAGGCCAAAATAAAGCACCGAGAGAAGGGAATTATACAGTGATCACCCACTTTGCGTCCACCGCATTTTTTATTGGAAATCGCAATTCATTTGAGTTGAATGCAGTGCTTACTACGCTGCCTCAATGAATTCTAATGCTTTTTAGATGCTGCCTCAATGAATTCTAATGAAAAAATAATTTCAGAAATAGAAAAACACCGAGAGATGTGGGTTTAGCCTTGTGATCAGTTTTAATTTTGCAAAATCACATTTTATTTTGAATGTTGCTCCCACCGAACCTCAATGAATTCTAATGGAAAAATAGATTTCGAACAAAAGATAATTTTTGCCTTATAAAGCACATTAAAGAAGGAAAGTTAAATAAATTTCACAGAAAGGAAATATACAGTGATCACCCACTTTGCGTCACCGCATTTTTATTGGAAATCGCAATTCACTGAGTTGAATGCAGTGCTTCCTACACTGCCTCAATGAATTCTAATGAAAAATAATTTCGAACAAGTTTTAGATGGGGTTTTGCCTTTCCCCAAATGGCACATTAAAGAAGAAATAGTAAATATAAAGCACCGAGAGCAGGGAAATATACAGTGATCACCCACTTTGCGTCCACCGCATTTTTTTGTTAAAATCGACAATTCCTTTGAATGCAGTGCTTCCTACGCTGCCTCAATGAATTCTAATGAAAAATAATTTCGAACAAGTTTTAGATGAGGGTTTTGCCTTTCCCTAATGGCACATTAAAGAAGGGAAAGGTAAATATAAAGCACAGAGAGAAGGGAAATATACAGTGATCACCCACTTTGCGTCCACCGCATTTTTATTGGAAATCGCAATTCGCTGAATTGAATGCAGTGCTTCCTACGCTGCCTCAGTGAATTCTAAATAGAAATATATTCGAACAAGTTTTAGATGAGGGTTTTGCCTTTCACTAATGGCACATTAAAGAAGGGAAAGGTAAATATAAAGCACCGAGAGAAGGGAAATATACAGTGATCACCCACTTTGCGTCCACCGCATTTTTATTGGAAATCGCAATTCGCTGAATTGAATGCAGTGCTTTCTGACCTTCAATGAATTCTAATGAAAATAATTTCGAACAAGTTTTAGATGAGGTTTGCCTTTCCCTAATGGCACGTTAAAGAATGGAAACGTAAATATAAAGCACAGAGAGAAGGGAAATATACAGTGATCACCCACTTTGCGTCCACCGCATTTTTATTGGAAATCGCAATTCGCTGAGTTGAATGCAGTGCTTCCTACGCTGCCTCAATGAATTCTAATGAAAAATAATTTCGAACAAGTTTTAGATGAGGGTTTTGCCTTTCCCTAATGGCACATTAAAGAAGGGAAAGGTAAATATAAAGCACAGAGAGAAGGGAAATATACAGTGATCCCCCACTTTGCGTCCACCGCATTTTTATTGGAAATCGCAATTCGCTGAGTTGAATGCAGTGCTTCCTACGCTGCCTCAATGAATTCTAATGAAATATAATTTCGAACAAATTTTAGATGAGGGTTTTGCCTTTCCCTAATGGCACATTAAAGAAGGGAAAGGTAAATATAAAGCAAAGAGAGAAGGGAAATATACAGTGATCACCCACTTTGCGTCCACCGCATTTTTATTGGAAATCTCAACTTCGCTGAGTTGAATGCAGTGCTTCCTTCTCTGCCTCAATGAATTCTAATGAAAAATAATTTCGAACAAGTTTTAGATGAGGGTTTTGCCTTTCCCTAATGGCACATTAAAGAAGGGAAAGGTAAATATAAAGCACAGAGAGAAGGGAAAATACAGTGATCACCCACTTTGCGTCCACCGCATTTTATTGGAAATCGCAAACCGCTGAGTTGAATGCAGTGCTTTACGCTGCCTCAATGAATTCTAATGAAAAATAATTTCGAACAAGTTTTAGATGAGGGTTTTGCCTTTCCCTAATGGCACATTAAAGAAGGAAAGGTAAATATAAAGCACAGAGAGAAGGAAATATACAGTGATCACCCACTTTGCGTCCACCGCATTTTTTATTGAAATCGCAATTCGCTGAGTTGAATGAGTGCTTCCTACGCTGCCTAAATGAATTCTAATGAAAAATAATTTCGAACAAGTTTTAGATGAGGTTTTTGCCTTTCCCTAATGGCACATTAAAGAAGGAAAGGTAAATATAAAGCTTGGGAGAAGGAAATATACAGTGATCACCCACTTTGCGTCCAATGGAAAATCGCAATTCGCTGAGTTTTCCTACGCTGCCTCAATGAAAATGAAAAATAATTTCGAACAAGTTTTAGATGAGGGTTTTGCCTTTCCCTAATGGCACATTAAAGAAGGGAAAGGTAAATATAAAGCACGAGAGAAGGAAATATACAGTGATCACCCACTTTGCGTCCACCGCATTTTTAGTGGAAATCGCAATTCGCTGAGTTGAATGCAGTGCTTCCTACGCTGCCTCAATGAATTCTAATGAAAATAATTTCGAACAAGTTTTAGATGAGGGTTTTGCCTTTCCCTAATGGCACATTAAAGAAGGGAAAGGTAAATATAAAGCACCGAGAGAAGGGAAATATACAGTGATCACCCACTTTGCGTCCACTGCATTTTTATTGGAAATCGCAATTCGCTGAGTTGAATGCAGTGCTTCCTACGTTGCCTCAATGAATTTCTAATGAAAAATAATTTCGAACAAGTTTTAGATGAGGGTTTTGCATTTTCTCTAATGGCACATTAAAGAAGGAAAGGTAAATATAATTTTCACCCAGAGAGAAGGGAAATATCGCAATTAGTGATCCCCGCTGCCTCTTTGAACAAGTTTCCACCGCCTTTTTAGTGGAAATCGAGAAAGGGAAAGGTAAATTAAAGCTGAGGGAAATATTGAATGCACTGCGGAAATCTCAATTACGCTGCTTCCTCAATGAATTCTAATGAAAAAATAATTTCGAACAAGTTTTAGATGAGGGTTTTGCCTTTCCCTAATGGCACATTAAAGAAGGAAAGGTAAATATAAAAGCACAGAGAGAAGGGAAATATACAGTGATCACCACTTTGCGTCCACCGCATTTTTAGTGGAAATCGCAATTCGCTGAGTTGAATGCAGTGCTTCCTACGCTGCCTCAATGAATTCTAATGAAAAATAATTTCGAACAAGTTTTAGATGAGGGTTTTGCCTTTCCCTAATGGCACATTAAATTTGGGAAAGGTAAATATAAAGCACCGAGAGAAGGGAAATATACAGTGATCACCCACTTTGCGTCCACCGCATTTTTAGTGGAAATCGCAATTCGCTGAGTTGAATGCATTGCTTCCTACGCTGCCTCAATGAATTCTAATGAAAAATAATTTCGAACAAGTTTTAGATGAGGTTTTGCCTTTCCTATTGGCAAATTAAAGAAGGGAAAGGTAAATATAAAGCACAGAGAAAGGGAAATATAGATGTGATCACCCACTTTGTTATAAGCACAGAGTCCACCGCATTTTAGTGGAAATCGTCCAATTCGCTGAGTTGAATGAGTTGAATGCAGTGCTTCCTACGCTGCCTCAATGAATTCTAATGAAAAAAATTTCGAACAAGTTTTAGATGAGGGTTTTGCCTTTCCCTAATGGCACATTAAAGAAGGGAAAGGTAAATATAAAGCACAGAGAGAAGGGAAATATACAGTGATCACCCACTTTGCGTCCACCGCATTTTTATTGGAAATCGCAATTCGCTGAGTTGAATGCGGTGCTTCCTACGCTGCCTCAATGAATTCTAATGAAAAATAATTTCGAACAAGTTTTAGATGAGGGTTTTGAGTTTTCCCTAATGGCACATTAAAGAAAGGAAAAAGGTAAATATAAAGCACCGAGAGAAGGGAAATATACAGTGATCACCCACTTTGCGTCCACCGCATTTTTATTGGAAATCGCAATTCGCTGAGTTGAATGCAGTGATTCCTACGCTGCCTCAATGAATTCTAATGAAAAATAATTTCGAACAAGTTTTAGATGAGGGTTTTGCCTTTCCCTAATGGCACATTAAAGAAGGGAAAGGTAAATATAAAGCACAGAGAGAAGGGAAATATACAGTGATCACCCACTTTGCGTCCACCGCATTTTTATTGGAAATCGCAATTCGCTGAGTTGAATGCAGTGCTTCCTACGCTGCCTCAATGAATTCTAATGAAAAATAATTTCGAACAAGTTTTAGATGAGGGTTTTGCCTTTCCCTAATGGCACATTAAAGAAGGAAAGGTAAATATAAAGAGAGAAGAAGGAAATATACAGTGATCACCCACTTTGCGTCCACCGCATTTTTTATTGGAAATCGCAATTCGCTGAGTTGAATGCAGTGCTTCCTACGCTGCCTCAATGAATTCTAATGAAAAATAATTTCGAACAAGTTTTAGATGAGGGTTTTGCCTTTCCCTAATGGCACATTAAAGAAGGGAAAGGTAAATATAAAGCACAGAGAGAAGGGAAATATACAGTGATCACCCACTTTGCGTCCACCGCATTTTTAGTGGAAATCGCAATTCGCTGAGTTGAATGCAGTGCTTCCTACGCTGCCTCAATGAATTCTAATGAAAAATAATTTCGAACAAGTTTTAGATGAGGGTTTTGCCTTTCCCTAATGGCACATTAAAGAAGGGAAAGGTAAATATAAAGCACCGAGAGAAGGAAATATACAGTGATCACCCACTTTTGCGTCCACCTTTTTTTTTTATTGGAAATCGCAATTCGCTGAGTTGAATGCAGTGCTTCCTACGCTGCCTCAATGAATTCTAATGAAAAATAATTTCGAACAAGTTTTAGATGAGGGTTTTGCCTTTTTAATGGCACATTAAAGAAGGGAAAGGTAAATATAAAGCACAGAGAGAAGGAAATATACAGTGATCACCCACTTTGCGTCCACCGCATTTTTATTGGAAATCGCAATTCGCTGAGTTGAATGCAGTGCTTCCTACGCTGCCTCAATGAATTCTAATGAAAAATAAAAGGTTTTTAGATGAGGGTTTTGCCTTTCCCTAATGGCACATTAAAGAAGGAAAGGTAAATATAAAACATTGAGAAAGGGAAATATACAGTGATCACCCACTTTGCGTCCACCGCATTTTTAGTGGAAATCGCAATTCGCTGAGTTGAATGCAGTGCTTCCTACGCTGCCTCAATGAATTCTAATTAAAAAATAATTTCGAACAAGTTTTAGATGAGGGTTTTGCCTTTCCCTAATGGCACATTAAAGAAGGAAAAATAAATATAAAGCACAGAGAGAAGGAAATATACAGTGATCACCCACTTTGCGTCCACCGCATTTTTATTGGAAATCGCAATTCGCTGAGTTGAATGCAGTGCTTCCTACGCTGCCTCAATGAATTCTAATGAAAAATAATTTCGAACAAGTTTTAGATGAGGGGTTTTGCCTTTCCCTAATGGCACATTAAAGAAGGAAAGGTAAATATAAAGAAGAGAGAAGGAAATATACAGTGATCACCCACTTTGCGTCCACCGCATTTTTATGGAAATCGCAATTATAAGTTGAATGCAGTGCTTCTACGCTGCCTCAATGAATTCTAATGAAAAATAATTTGAACAAGTTTTAGATGAGGTTTTGCCTTTCCTAATGGCACATTAAAGAAGGGAAAGGTAAATAAAAGCACCGAGAGAAGGGAAATATACAGTGATCACCCACTTTGCGTCCACCGCATTTCAATGAAATCGCAATTCGCTGAGTTGAATGCAGTGCTTCCTACGCTGCCTCAATGAATTTAATGAAAAATAATTTCGGCTTTTTTTAGATGAGGGTTTTGCCTTTAAATGGCACATTAAAGAAGGAAAGGTAAATATAAACAGAGAGAAGGGAAATATACAGTGATCCCCACTTTGCGTCCACCGCATTTTTATTGGAAATCGCAATTCGCTGAGTTGAATGCAGTGCTTCCTACGCTGCCTCAATGAATTCTAATGAAAATAATTTCGAACAAGTTTTAGATGAGGGTTTTGCCTTTCCCTAATGGCACATTAAAGAAGGGAAAGGTAAATATAAAGCACAGAGAGAAGGGAAATATACAGTGATCACCCACTTTGCGTCCACCGCATTTTTATTGGAAATCGCAATTCGCTGAGTTGAATGCAGTGCTTCCTACGCTGCCTCAATGAATTCTAATGAAAAATAATTTCGAACAAGTTTTAGATGAGGGTTTTGCCTTTCCCTAATGGCACATTAAAGAAGGAAAGGTAAATATAAAGCACCGAGAAGGGAAATATACAGTGATCACCCACTTTGCGTCCACCGCATTTTTATTGGAAATCGCAATTCGCTGAGTTGAATGCAGTGCTTCCTACGCTGCCTCAATGAATTCTAATGAAAAATAATTTCGAACAAGTTTTAGATGAGGGTTTTGCCTTTCCCTAATGGCACATTAAAGAAGGGAAAGGTAAATATAAAAAGCACCGAGAGAAGGGAAATATACAGTGATCACCCACTTTGCGTCCACCGCATTTTTATTGGAAATCGCAATTCGCTGAGTTGAATGCAGTGCTTCCTACGCTGCCTCAATGAATTCTAATGAAAAATAATTTCGAACAAGTTTTAGATGAGGGTTTTGCCTTTCTCTAATGGCACATTAAAGAAGGGAAAGGTAAATATAAAGCACCGAGAGAAGGGAAATATACAGTGATCACCCACTTTGCGTCCACCGCATTTTTATTGGAAATCGCAATTCGCTGAGTTGAATGCAGTGCTTCCTACGCTGCCTCAATGAATTCTAATGAAAAATAATTTCGAACAAGTTTTAGATGAGGGTTTTGCCTTTCCCTAATGGCACATTAAAGAAGGGAAAGGTAAATATAAAGCACAGAGAGAAGGAAAATATACAGTGATCCCCACTTTGCGTCCACCGCATTTTTTTATTGGAAATCGCAATTCGCTGAGTTGAATGCAGTGCTTCCTACGCTGCCTCAATGAATTCTAATGAAAAATAATTTCGAACAAGTTTTAGATGAGGGTTTTGCCTTTCCCTAATGGCACATTAAAGAAGGGAAAGGTAAATATAAAGCACCGAGAGAAGGGAAATATACAGTGATCACCCACTTTGCGTCCACCGCATTTTTATTGGAAATCGCAATTCGCTGAGTTGAATGCAGTGCTTCCTACGCTGCCTCAATGAATTCTAATGAAAAATAATTTCGAACAAGGTTTAGATGAGGGTTTTGCCTTTCCCTAATGGCACATTAAAGAAGGGAAAGGTAAATATAAAGCACAGAGAGAAGGAAATATACAGTGATCACCCACTTTGCGTCCACCGCATTTTTAGTGGAAATCGCAATTCGCTGAGTTGAATGCAGTGCTTCCTACGCTGCCTCAATGAATTCTAATGAAAAATAATTTCGAACAAGTTTTAGATGAGGGATTTTGCCTTTCCCTAATGGCACATTAAAGAAGGGAAAGGTAAATATAAAGCACCAGAGAGAAGGAAATATACAGTGATCACCCTTTTTGCGTCCACCGCATTTTTTTATTGGAAATCGCAATTCGCTGAGTTGAATGCAGTGCTTCCTACGCTGCCTCAATGAATTCTAATGAAAAATAATTTCGAACAAGTTTTAGATGAGGGTTTTGCCTTTCCCTAATGGCACATTAAAGAAGGGAAAGGTAAATATAAAGCACCGAGAGAAGGGAAATATACAGTGATCACCCACTTTGAGTCCACCGCATTTTAGTGGAAATCGCAATTCGCTGAGTTGAATGCAGTGCTTCCTACGCTGCCTCAATGAATTCTAATGAAAAATAATTTCGAACAAGTTTTAGATGAGGGTTTTGCCTTTTCCTAATGGCACATTAAAGAAGGAAAGGTAAATATAAAGCACCGAGAGAAGGAAATATACAGTGATCCCCCACTTTGCGTCCACCGCATTTTTTATTGGAAATCGCAATTCGCTGAGTTGAATGCAGTGCTTCCCTACGCTGCCTCAATGAATTCTAATGAAAAATAATTTCGAACAAGTTTTAGATGAGGGTTTTGCCTTTCCCTAATGGCACATTAAAGAAGGGAAAGGTAAATATAAAGCACCGAGAGAAGGGAAATATACAGTGATCCCACTTTGCGTCCACCGCATTTTTATGTGGAAATCGCAATTCGCTGAGTTGAATGCAGTGCTTCCTACGCTGCCTCAATGAATTCTAATGAAAAATAATTTCGAACAAGTTTTAGATGAGGGTTTTGCCTTTCCCTAATGGCACATTAAAGAAGGAAAGGTAAATATAAAGCACCGAGAGAAGGGAAATATACAGTGATCCCCCACTTTGCGTCCACCGCATTTTTATTGGAAATCGCAATTCGCTGAGTTGAATGCAGTGCTTCCTACGCTGCCTCAATGAATTCTAATGAAAAATAATTTCGAACAAGTTTTTAGATGAGGTTTTGCCTTTCCCTAATGGCACATTAAAGAAGGAAAGGTAAATATAAAGCACCGAGAGAAGGGAAATATACAGTGATCACCCACTTTGCGTCCACCGCATTTTTAGTGGAAATCGCAATTCGCTGAGTTGAATGCAGTGCTTCCTACGCTGCCTCAATGAATTCTAATGAAAAATAATTTCGAACAAGTTTTAGATGACGGTTTGCCTTTTCCTAATGGCACATTAAAGGGAAAGATCTAAATATAAAGCACCGAGAGAAGGGAAATATACAGTGATCACCACCCCCGCGTCCACCGCATTTTGCCTTGAAATCGCAATTCGCTGAGTTGAATGCAGTGCTTCCTACGCTGCCTCAATGAATTCTAATGAAAAATAATTTCGAACAAGTTTTAGATGAGGGTTTTGCCTTTTCCTAATGGCACATTAAAGAAGGAAAGGTAAATATAAAACAAAGCACTGAGAGAAGGAAATATACAGTGATCCCCCACTTTGCGTCCACCGCATTTTATTGGAAATCGCAATTCGCTGAGTTGAATGCAGTGCTTCCTACGCTGCCTCAATGAATTCTAATGAAAAATAATTTCGAACAAGTTTTAGATGAGGGTTTTGCCTTTCCTAATGGCACATTAAAAGAAGGGAAAGGTAAATATAAAGCACCGAGAGAGGGAAATATACAGTGATCACCCACTTTGCGTCCACCGCATTTTTATTGGAAATCGCAATTCGCTGAGTTGAATGCAGTGCTTCCTACGCTGCCTCAATGAATTCTAATGAAAAATAATTTCGAACAAGTTTTAGATGAGGGGTTTTGCCTTTCCCTAATGGCACATTAAAGAAGGAAAGGTAAAATATAAAGCACCGAGAGAAGGAAATATACAGTGATCCCCACTTTCCGTCCACCGGCTGAGTTGAATTTTGAATTCTAATGAAAAAAATCGCAAGATTCCTAATGGCACATTAAGTTTAAATGCAGTGAGAAGGAAAATACGATCTTTGCGTCCTCAATGAAATTCTAATGAAAAATAATTTCGAATGAAAAATAATTTCGAACAGGGTTTTGAGGGTTTTGCCTTTCCTAATGGCACATTAAAGAAGGGAAAGGTAAATATAAAGCACCGAGAGAAGGGAAATATACAGTGATCACCCACTTTGCGTCCACCGCATTTTTATTGGAAATCGCAATTCGCTGAGTTGAATGCAGTGCTTCCTACGCTGCCTCAATGAATTCTAATGAAAAATAATTTCGAACAAGTTTTAGATGAGGGTTTTGCCTTTCCCTAATGGCACATTAAAGAAGGGAAAGGTAAATATAAAGCACCGAGAGAAGGGAAATATACAGTGATCACCCACTTTGCGTCCACCGCATTTTATTGGAAATCGCAATTCGCTGAGTTGAATGCAGTGCTTCCTACGCTGCCTCAATGAATTCTAATGAAAAATAATTTCGAACAAGTTTTAGATGAGGGTTTTGCCTTTCCCTAATGGCACATTAAAGAAGGAAAGGTAAATATAAAGCACCGAGAGAAGGAAATATACAGTGATCACCCACTTTGCGTCCACCGCATTTTATTGGAAATCGCAATTCGCTGAGTTGAATGCAGTGCTTCCTACGCTGCCTCAATGAATTCTAATGAAAAAAATAATTTCGAACAAGTTTTAGATGAGGGTTTTGCCTTTCCCTAATGGCACATTAAAGAAGGGAAAGGTAAATATAAACACCGAGAGAAGGGAAATATACAGTGATCCCCCACTTTGCGTCCACCGCATTTTTATTGGAAATCGCAATTCGCTGAGTTGAATGCAGTGCTTCGCTGCCTCTCAATGAATTCTAATGAAAATAATTTCGAACAAGTTTTAGATGAGGGTTTTGCCTTTCCCTAATGGCACATTAAAGAAGGGAAAGGTAAATATAACCACTGAGAGAAGGAAATATACAGTGATCACCCACTTTGCGTCCACCGCATTTTTATTGGAAATCGCAATTCGCTGAGTTGAATGCAGTGCCTTACGCTGCCTCAATGAATTCTAATGAAAAATAATTTCGAACAAGTTTTAGATGAGGGTTTTGCCTTTCCCTAATGGCACATTAAAGAAGGGAAAGGTAAATATAAAGCTTACCGAGAGAAGGGAAATATACAGTGATCACCCACTTTGCGTCCACCGCATTTTTATTGGAAATCTTTCCCAATTCGCTGAGTTGAATGAAATATACAGGATCATTGTGCTTCCCTCAATGAATTCTAATTAAAAAAATAATTTCGAACAAGTTTTAGATTTGAGTTTTTTTGTTTTTTCCCTAATGGCACATTAAAGAAGGGAAAGGTAAATATAAAGCACCTGAGAGAAAGGAAATATACAGTGATCCCCCACTTTGCGTCCACCGCATTTTTTATTGGAAATCGCAATTCGCTGAGTTGAATGCAGTGCTTCCTACGCTGCCTCAATGAATTCTAATGAAAATAATTTCGAACAAGTTTTAGATGAGGGTTTTGCCTTTCCCTAATGGCACATTAAAGAAGGGAAAGGTAAATATAAAGCACAGAGAGAAGGGAAATATACAGTGATTCCCCACTTTGCGTCCACCGCATTTTTATTGGAAATCGCAATTCGCTGAGTTGAATGCAGTGCTTCCTACGCTGCCTCAATGAATTCTAATGAAAAATAATTTCGAACAAGTTTTAGATGAGGGTTTTGCCATTCCCTAATGGCACATTAAAGAAGAGAAAGGTAAATATAAAGCACAGAGAGAAGGGAAATATACAGTGATCACCCACTTTGCGTCCACCGCATTTTTTGGAAATCGCAAATCTGAGTTGAATGCAATTCTGCTCAATGAATTCTAATGAAAAATAATTTCGAACAAGTTTTAGATGAGGGTTTGATTTCCTAATGGCACATTAAAGAAGGGAAAGGTAAATATAAAGCACCGAGAGAAGGAAATATACAGTGATCACCCCTTAATTTCCACCGCATTTTTAGTGGAAATCGCAATTTTGAGTTGAATGTGCTTCCTACGCTGCCTCAATGAATTCTAATGAAAATAATTTCGAACAAGTTTTAGATGAGGGTTTTTGCCTTTCCCTAATGGCACATTAAAGAAGGGAAAGGTAAATATAAAGCACAGAGAGAAGGGAAATATACAGTGATCACCCACTTTGCGTCCACCGCATTTTTAGTGGAAATCGCAATTCGCTGAGTTGAATGCAGTGCTTCCTACGCTGCCTCAATGAATTCTAATGAAAATAATTTCGAACAAGTTTTAGATGAGGGTTTTGCCTTTCCCTAATGGCACATTAAAGAAGGGAAAGGTAAATATAAAGCACCGAGAGAAGGAAATATACAGTGATCCCCACTTTGCGTCCACCGCATTTTTAGTGGAAATCGCAATTCGCTGAGTTGAATGCAGTGCTTCCTACGCTGCCTCAATGAATTCTAATGAAAAATAATTTCGAACAAGTTTTAGATGAGGGTTTTGCCTTTCCTAATGATACATTAAAGAATGGCACATTAAAGAAGGGAAAGGTAAATACACAGTGACAAACCACTTTGCCGAGAGAAGGAAATATACAGTGATCCCCGGTTTTTACTTAGGTTTTGCCTTTCCCTAATGGCACATTAAAAGAAGGAAAGTAAACTTTGAGTCCACCGCATTTTTTATTGGAAATCGCAATTCGCTGAGTTGAATGCAGTGCTTCCTACGCTGCCTCAATGAATTCTAATGAAAAATAATTTCGAACAAGTTTTAGATGAGGTTTTGCCTTTCCCTAATGGCACATTAAAGAAGGGAAAGGTAAATATAAAGCACAGAGAGAAGGGAAATATAGTGATCACCCACTTTGCGTCCACCGCATTTTTTATTGGAAATCGCAATTCGCTGTGTTGAATGTGCTGCTTCCTACGCTGCCTCAATGAATTCTAATGAAAAATAATTTCGAACAAGTTTTAGATGAGGGTTTTGCCTTTCCTAATGGCACATTAAAGAAGGAAAGGTAAATATAAAGCACAGAGAGAAGGGAAATATACAGTGATCACCCACTTTGCGTCCACCGCATTTTTTTGGAAATCGCAATTCGCTGAGTTGAATGCAGTGCTTCCTACGCTGCCTCAATGAATTCTAATGAAAAATAATTTCGAACAAGTTTTAGATGAGGGTTTTGCCTTTCCCTAATGGCACATTAAAGAAGGGAAAGGTAAATATAAAGCACCAGAGAGAAGGGAAATATACAGTGATCACCCACTTTGCGTCCACCGCATTTTTTAGTGGAAATCGCAATTCGCTGAGTTGAATGCAGTGCTTCCTACGCTGCCTCAATGAATTCTAATGAAAAATAATTTCGAACAAGTTTTAGATGAGGGTTTTGCCTTTCCCTAATGGCACATTAAAGAAAGGAAAGGTAAAATAAAAAGCACCGAGAGAAGGGAAATATACAGTGATCACCCACTTTGCGTCCACCGCATTTTAGTGGAAATCGCAATTGCTTTGAGTTGAATGCAGTGCTTCCTACGCTGCCTCAATGAATTCTAATGAAAAATAATTTAAAGAACAAGTTTTAGATGAGGGAAATATACAGTGATCCCCCACTTTTTCCACCGCATTTTTTGTGGAAAATGGCACATGATTTAAAGCAAAGGAAATGAATTCTAATAAATATAAACAAGTTTTAGATGAGAGAAGGGTAAAATATACAGTGATCACCCACTTTGCGTCCACCGCATTTTTAGTGGAAATCGCAATTCGCTGAGTTGAATGCAGTGCTTCCTACGCTGCCTCAATGAATTCTAATGAAAAATAATTTCGAACAAGTTTTAGATGAGGGTTTTGCCTTTCCCTAATGGCACATTAAAGAAGGGAAAGGTAAATATAAAGCACCGAGAGAAGGGAAATATACAGTGATCACCCACTTTGCGTCCACCGCATTTTTTTGGAAATCGCAATTCGCTGAGTTGAATGCAGTGCTTCCTACGCTGCCTCAATGAATTCTAATGAAAAATAATTTCGAACAAGTTTTAGATGAGGTTTTGCATTTCCTAATGGCACATTAAAGAAGGGAAAGGTAAATATAAAGCACAGAGAGAAGGGAAATATACAGTGATCACCCACTTTTGTCCACCGCATTTTTAGTGGTTGAATGCAGTTTTCCTCGATTTGAATCCAGTGCTTCCTACGCTGCCTCAATGAATTCCAATGAAAAATAATTTCGAACAAGTTTTAGATGCGGGTTTTGGCTTTTCTTAATGGCACATTAAAGAAGGGAAAGGTAAATATAAAGCACCGAGAGAAGGGAAATATACAGTGATCACCCACTTTGCATTTTTATTGGAAATCGCAATTGCTGAGTTGAATGCAGTGCTTCCTACGCTGCCTCAATGAATTCTAATGAAAAATAATTTCGAACATGTTTTAGATGAGGATTTTGCCTTTCCCTAATGGCACATTAAAGAAGAGAAAGGTAAATATAAAGCACAGAGAGAAGGAAATATACAGTGATCACCCACTTTGCGTCCACCGCATTTTTAGTGGAAATCGCAATTCGCTGAGTTGAATGCAGTGCTTCCTACGCTGCCTCAATGAATTCTAATGAAAAATAATTTCGAACAAGTTTTAGATGAGGGTTTTGCCTTTCCCTAATGGCACATTAAAGAAGAGAAAGGTATAATATAAGCACCGAGAGAAGGGAAAATACAGTGATCACCCACTTTGCGTCCACCGCATTTTTTATTGGAAATCGCAATTCGCTGAGTTGAATGCAGTGCTTCCTACGCTGCCTCAATGAATTCTAATGAAAAAATAATTTCGAACAAGTTTTAGATGAGGGTTTTGCCTTTCCCTAATGGCACATTAAAGAAGGAAAGGTAAATATAAAATATAAACCAGAGAGAAGGAAATATACAGTGATCACCCACTTTGCGTCCACCGCATTTTTTTTTGGAAATCGCAATTCGCTGAGTTGAATGCAGTGCTTCCTACGCTGCCTCAATGAATTCTAATGAAAAATAATTTCGAACAAGTTTTAGATGAGGGTTTTGCCTTTCCCTAATGGCACATTAAAGAAAGGAAAGGTAAATATAAAGCACAGAGAGAAGGAAATATACAGTGATCACCCACTTTGCGTCCACCGCATTTTTATTGGAAATCGCAATTCGCTGAGTTGAATGCAGTGCTTCCTACGCTGCCTCAATGAATTCTAATGAAAAATAATTTCGAACAAGTTTTAGATGAGGGTTTTGCCTTTCCCTAATGGCACATTAAAGAAGGGAAAGGTAAAAATAAAGCACAGAGAGAAGGAAATATACAGTGATCACCCACTTTGCGTCCACCGCATTTTTATTGAAAAATTCGCTGAGTTGAATGCAGTGCTTCCTACGCTGCCTCAATGAATTCTAATGAAAAATAATGAACAAGTTTTAGATGAGGTTTTGCCTTTTTCTAATGGCAATTAAAGAAGGGGAAAATTAAATATAAAAAAAGGGAAATATACAGTGATCACCCACTTTGCGTCCACCGCATTTTTATTGGAAAAAATCAATTCGCTGAGTTGAATGCAGTGCTTAGCCTCAATGAATTCTAATGAAAAATAATTTCGAACAAGTTTTAGATGAGGGTTTTGCCTTTCCCTAATGGCACATTAAAGAAGGGAAAGGTAAATATAAAGCACCGAGAGAAGGGAAATATACAGTGATCACCCACTTTGCGTCCACCGCATTTTTATTGGAAATCGCAATTCGCTGAGTTGAATGCAGTGCTTCCTACGCTGCCTCAATGAATTCTAATGAAAAATAATTTCGAACAAGTTTTAGATGAGGGTTTTGCCTTTCCCTAATGGCACATTAAAGAAGGAAAGGTAAAATAAAAAGCACAGAGAGAGGGAAATATACAGTGATCACCCACTTTTGCGTCCACCGCATTTTTATTGTGGAAATCGCAATTCGCTGAGTTGAATGCAGTGCTTCCTACGCTGCCTCAATGAATTCTAATGAAAAATAATTTCGAACAAGTTTTAGATGAGGGTTTTGCCTTTCCTAATGGCACATTAAAGAAGGGAAAGGTAAATATAAAGCACCGAGAGAAGGGAAATATACAGTGATCACCCACTTTGCGTCCCATTTTTTATTGGAAATCGCAATTCCTTTTGAATGCAATTGCTTCCTGTCCAATGAATTCTAATGAAAAATAATTTCGAACAAGTTTTAGATGGGGTTTTGCCTTTCCCTAATGGCACATTAAAGAAAGGAAAGTAAATATAAAAGCACAGAGAGAAGGAATATACAGTGATCACCCACTTTGCGTCCACCGCATTTTTATTGGAAATCGCAATTCGCTGAGTTGAATGCAGTGCTTCCTACGCTGCCTCAATGAATTCTAATGAAAAATAATTTCGAACAAGTTTTAGATGAGGGTTTGCCTTTCCCTAATGGCACATTAAAGAAGGAAAGGTAAATATAAAGCACAGAGAGAAGGGAAATATACAGTGATCACCCACTTTGCGTCCACCGCATTTTTATTGGAAATCGCAATTCGCTGAGTTGAATGCAGTGCTTCCTACGCTGCCTCAATGAATTCTAATGAAAAATAATTTCGAACAAGTTTTAGATGAGGGTTTTGCCTTTCCCTAATGGCACATTAAAGAAGGAAAGGTAAATATAAAGCACAGAGAGAAGGGAAATATACAGTGATCACCCACTTTGCGTCCACCGCATTTTATTGGAAATCGCAATTCGCTGAGTTGAATGCAGTGCTTCCTACGCTGCCTCAATGAATTCTAATGAAAAATAATTTCGAACAAGTTTTAGATGAGGGTTTTGCCTTTTTCCTAATGGCACATTAAAGAAGGAAAGGTAAATATAAAGCACCGAGAGAAGGGAAATATACAGTGATCACCCACTTTGCGTCCACCGCATTTTTATTGGAAATCGCAATTCGCTGAGTTGAATGCAGTGCTTCCTACGCTGCCTCAATGAATTCTAATGAAAAATAATTTCGAACAAGTTTTAGATGAGGGTTTTGCCTTTCCCTAATGGCACATTAAAGAAGGGAAAGGTAAATATAAAAACAGAGAGAAGGGAAATATACAGTGATCCCCCACTTTGCGTCCACCGCATTTTTATTGGAAATCGCAATTCGCTGAGTTGAATGCAGTGCTTCCTACGCTGCCTCAATGAATTCTAATGAAAAATAATTTCGAACAAGTTTTAGATGAGGGTTTTGCCTTTCCCTAATGGCACATTAAAGAAGGAAAAAGTAAATATAAAGCACAGAAAGAGGAAATATACAGTGAAATATACAGTGATCACCCACTTTGCGTCCAGTTTTAGATTTTTATTTGGAAAGGTAAAATCGAAGGGAAATCGCTTTGAGTTGAATGCAATTCGCTGAGTTCCTACGCTGCCTCAATGAATTCTAATGAAAAATAATTTCGAACAAGTTTTAGATGAGGGTTTTGCCTTTCCCTAATGGCACATTAAAGAAGGGAAAGGTAAATATAAAGCACCGAGAGAAGGGAAATATACAGTGATCACCCACTTTGCGTCCACCGCATTTTTGTTGGAAATCGCAATTCGCTGAGTTGAATGCAGTGCTTCCTACGCTGCCTCAATGAATTCTAATGAAAAATAATTTCGAACAAGTTTTAGATGAGGGTTTTGCCTTTCCCTAATGGCACATTAAAGAAGGGAAAGGTAAAATATAAAGCACAGAGAGAAGGGAAATATACAGTGATCACCCACTTTGCGTCCACCGCATTTTTATTGGAAATCGCAATTCGCTGAGTTGAATGCAGTGCTTCCTACGCTGCCTCAATGAATTCTAATGAAAAATAATTTTCGAACAAGTTTTAGATGAGGGTTTTGCCTTTCCCTAATGGCACATTAAAGAAAGGAAAGGTAAAATATAAAGCACAGAGAGAAGGGAAATATACAGTGATCACCCACTTTTGCGTCCACCGCATTTTTATTGGAAATCGCAATTCGCTTTGAGTTGAATGCAGTGCTTCCTACGCTGCCTCAATGAATTCTAATGAAAAATAATTTCGAACAAGTTTTAGATGAGGGTTTTTGCCTTTCCCTAATGGCACATTAAAGAAGGGAAAGGTAAATATAAAGCACCGAGAGAAGGGAAATATACAGTGATCACCCACTTTGCGTCCACCGCATTTTTTTGGAAATCGCAATTCGCTGAGTTGAATGCAGTGCTTTCCGCTGCCTCAATGAATTCTAATGAAAATAATTTTCGAACAAGTTTTAGATGAGGGTTTTGCTTTTCCCTAATGGCACATTAAAGAAAGGAAAGGTAAATATAAAGCACCAGAGAGAAGGGAAATATACAGTGATCACCCACTTTGCGTCCACCGCATTTTTTAGTGGAAATCGCAATTCGCTGAGTTGAATGCAGTGCTTCCTACGCTGCCTCAATGAATTCTAATGAAAAATAATTTCGAACAAGTTTTAGATGAGGGTTTTGCCTTTCCTAATGGCACATTAAAGAAGGAAAGGTAAATATAAAGCACAGAGAGAAGGGAAATATACAGTGATCACCCACTTTTGCGTCCACCGCATTTTTATTGGAAATCGCAATTCGCTGAGTTGAATGCAGTGCTTCCTACGCTGCCTCAATGAATTCTAATGAAAATAATTTTCGAACAAGTTTTAGATGAGGGTTTTGCCTTTCCCTAATGGCACATTAAAGAAGGGAAAGGTAAATATAAAGCACCGAGAGAAGGAAATATACAGTGATCACCCACTTTGCGTCCACGCATTTTATTGGAAATCGCAATTCGCTGAGTTGAATGCAGTGCTTCCTACGCTGCCTCAATGAATTCTAATGAAAAATAATTTCGAACAAGTTTTAGATGAGGGTTTTGCCTTTCCCTAATGGCACATTAAAGAAGGGAAAGGTAAATATAAAGCACCGAGAGAAGGGAAATATACAGTGATCACCCACTTTGCGTCCACGCATTTAAATTGGAAATCGCAATTCGCTGAGTTGAATGCAGTGCTTCCTACGCTGCCTCAATGAATTCTAATGAAAAATAATTTCGAACAAGTTTTAGATGAGGGTTTTGCCTTTCCCTAATGGCACATTAAAGAGGGGAAAGGTAAAATAAAGCACAGAGAGAAGGAAATATACAGTGATCACCCACTTTGCGTCCACCGCATTTTTTGGGAAATCGCAATTCGCTGAGTTGAATGCAGTGCTTCCTACGCTGCCTCAATGAATTCTAATGAAAAATAATTTCGAACAAGTTTTAGATGAGGGTTTTGCCTTTCCCTAATGGCACATTAAAGAAGGAAAGGTAAATATAAAGCAGTGATCAGAGAGAAGGGAAATATACAGTGATCACCCACTTTGCGAAAAACATTTCGAACAAGTTTTTTGTTTTTGCCTTTGGAAATAACATTAAAGAAAATTCGCTGAGTTGAATGCACCGCATTTTCTTCTTACGCTGCCTCAATGAATTCTAATGAAAAATGAATTTAATGAAAAAGTTTTAGATGAGGTTTTAGCCTTTCCCTAATGGCACATTAAAGAAGGAAAGGTAAAAATATAAAGCACAGAGAGAAGGAAATATACAGTGATCACCCACTTTGCGTCCACCGCATTTTTATTGAAATCGCAATTCGCTGAGTTGAATGCAGTGCTTCCTACGCTGCCTCAATGAATTCTAATGAAAATAATTTCGAACAAGTTTTAGATGAGGGTTTTGCCTTTCCCTAATGGCACATTTAAAGAGGAAAGGTAAATATAAAGCACAGAGAGAAGGGAAATATACAGTGATCACCCACTTTGCGTCCACCGCATTTTTAGTGGAAATCGCAATTCGCTGAGTTGAATGCAGTGCTTCCTACGCTGCCTCAATGAATTCTAATGAAAAATAATTTCGAACAAGTTTTAGATGAGGGTTTTGATTTTCCTAATGGCACATTAAAGAAGGGAAAGGTAAATATAAAGCACAGAGAGAAGGGAAATATACAGTGATCACCCACTTTGCGTCCACTGCATTTGTGATGGAAATCGCAATTCGCTGAGTTGAATGCAGTGCTTCCTACGCTGCCTCAATGAATTCTAATGAAAAATAATTTCGAACAAGTTTTAGATGAGGGTTTTGCCTTTCCCTAATGGCACATTAAAGAAGGGAAAGGTAAATATAAAGCACGAGAGAAGGGAAATATACAGTGATCACCCAATTTTTTCCGTCCGCGCATTTTTTATTGGAAATCGCAATTCGCTGAGTTGAATGCAGTGCTTCCTACGCTGCCTCAATGAATTCTAATGAAAAATAATTTCGAACAAGTTTTAGATGAGGGTTTTGCCTTTCCCTAATGGCACATTAAAGAAGGGGAAGGTAAATATAAAGCACCGAGAGAAGGGAAATATACAGTGATCACCCACTTTGCGTCCACCGCATTTTTATTGGAAATCGCAATTCGCTGAGTTGAATGTGGTGCTCCCGACGCTGCCTCAATGAATTCTAATGAAAAATAATTTCGAACAAGTTTTAGATGAGGGTTTTGCCTTTCCCTAATGGCACATTAAAGAAAGGAAAGGTAAATATAAAGCACAGAGAGAAGGGAAATATACAGTGATCACCCACTTTGCGTCCACCGCATTTTTATTGGAAATCGCAATTCGCTGAGTTGAATGCAGTGCTTCCTACGCTGCCTCAATGAATTCTAATGAAAAATAATTTCGAACAAGTTTTAGATGAGGGTTTTGCCTTTCCCTAATGGCACATTAAAAGAAGGGAAAGGTAAATATAAAGCACAGAGAGAAGGAAATATACAGTGATCACCCACTTTGCGTCCACCGCATTTTTTAGTGGAAATCGCAATTCGCTGAGTTGAATGTGCTTCCTACGCTGCCTCAATGAATTCTAATGAAAAATAATTTCGAACAAAGTTTTAGATGAGGGTTTTTGCCTTTCCCTAATGGCACATTAAAGAAGGAAAGGTAAATATAAAGCACAGAGAAGGGAAAATATACAGTGATCACCCACTTTTGCGTCCACCGCATTTTTATTCTAATGAAATCGCAATTCGCTGAGTTGAATGCAGTGGCTAAATATAACTCACGCTGCCTCAATGAATTCTAATGAAAAATAATTTCTAATGAAAAATTTTAGAACAAGTTTTAGATGAGGGTTTTGCCTTTCCCTAATGGCACATTAAAGAAGGGAAAGGTAAATATAAAGCACAGAGAGAAGGGAAATATACAGTGATCACCCACTTTGCGTCCACCGCATTTTTTATTGGAAATCGCAATTCGCTGAGTTGAATGCAGTGCTTCCTACGCTGCCTCAATGAATTCTAATGAAAAATAATTTCGAACAAGTTTTAGATGAGGGTTTTGCCTTTCCCTAATGGCACATTAAAGAAGGAAAGGTAAATATAAAGCACAGAGAGAAGGGAAATATACAGTGATCACCCACTTTATGTCCACCGCATTTTTTTGAAATCGCAATTCGCTGAGTTGAATGCAGTGCTTCCTACGCTGCCTCAATGAATTCTAATGAAAAATAATTTCGAACAAGTTTTAGATGAGGGTTTTGCCTTTCCTAATGGTACATTAAAGAAGGGAAAGGTAAATATAAAGCAGAGAGAAGGAAATATACAGTGATCACCCACTTTGCGTCCAATTTTTTGGAAATCGCAACGCTGAGTTGAATGCAGTGCTTCCCTACCTGCCTCAATGAATTCTAATGAAAAATAATTTCGAACAAGTTTTAGATGAGGGTTTTGCCTTTCCCTAATGGCACATTAAAAAGAAAGGTAAATATAAAAGCACCGAGAGAAGGGAAATATACAGTGATCACCCACTTTGCGTCCACCGCATTTTTAGTGGAAATCGCAATTCGCTGAGTTGAATGCAGTGCTTCCTACGCTGCCTCAATGAATTCTAATGAAAAATAATTTCGAACAAGTTTTAGATGAGGGTTTTGCCTTTCCCTAATGGCACATTAAAGAAGGGAAAGGTAAATATAAAAGACAGAGAGAAGGGAAATATACAGTGATCACCCACTTTGCGTCCACCGCATTTTTAGTGGAAATCGCAATTCGCTGAGTTGAATGCAGTGCTTCCTACGCTGCCTCAATGAATTCTAATGAAAATAATTTCGAACAAGTTTTAGATGAGGGTTTTGCCTTTCCCTAATGGCACATTAAAAAGGAAAGGTAAATATAAAGCACAGAGAAGGAAATATACAGTGATCACCCACTTTGCGTCCACCGCATTTTTTATTTGGAAATCGCAATTCGCTTGAGTTGAATGCAGTGCTTCCTACGCTGCCTCAATGAATTCTAATGAAAAAATAATTTCGAACAAGTTTTAGATGAGGGTTTTGCCTTTCCCTAATGGCACATTAAAGAAGGAAAGGTAAATATAAAGCACAGAGAGAAGGAAAATATACAGTGATCACCCACTTTGCGTCCACCGCATTTTTAGTGGAAATCGCAATTGCTGAGTTGAATGCAGTGCTTCCCTACGCTGCCTCAATGAATTCTAATGAAAAATAATTTCGAACAAGTTTTTAGATGAGGTTTTGCCTTTTCCTAATGGCACATTAAAGAAGGGAAAGGTAAATATAAAGCACAGAGAGAAGGGAAATATACAGTGATCACCCACTTTGCGTCCACCGCATTTTTAGTGGAAATCGCAATTCGCTGAGTTGAATGCAGTGCTTCCTACGCTGCCTCAATGAATTCTAATGAAAAATAATTTCGAACAAGTTTTAGATGAGGGTTTTGCCTTTCCCTAATGGCACATGAAAAGAACGGAAAGGTAAATATAAAGCACAGAGAGAAGGAAATATACAGTGATCACCCACTTTGCGTCCACCGCATTTTTTTAGTGGAAATCGCAATTCGCTGAGTTGAATGCAGTGCTTCCTACGCTGCCTCAATGAATTCTAATGAAAATAATTTCGAACAAGTTTTAGATGAGGTTTTTTTGCCACATTAAAGAAGGAGTCTAAATCTCGCAAAACACCTGAATGGCACATTAAGAAAGGAAGGGGAATAAATCTACGCTGCCCGAGAGAAAAAAATCGAACAAGTTTTACAGTGATTTTGCCTTTCCGTCCACCACATTTTATTGTAAATATAAAAACCGAGAGAAGGGAAATATACAGTGAGTTGAATTTAGTGAAATTTGATTCCTACGCTGCCTCAATGAATTCTAATGAAAAATAATTTCAACAAACAAGAATTTTAGATGAGGGTTTTGCCTTTTCCCTAATGGCACATTAAAGAAGGAAAGGTAAATATAAAGCCCAGAGAGAAGGAAATATACAGTGATCCCCACTTTGCGTCCACCATTTTTTGTGGAAATCGCAATTGGCTGAGTTGAATGCACTGATTCCTACGCTGCCTCAATGAATTCTAATGAAAAAAAATTTCGAACAAGTTTTAGATGAGGGTTTGCCTTTCCCTAATGGCACATTAAAGAAGGGAAAGAAAAAAAGCACCGAGAGAAGGGAAATATACAGTGATCACCCACTTTGCGTCCACCGCATTTTTATTGGAAATCGCAATTGGCTGAGTTGAATGCAGTGATTCCTACGCTGCCTCAATAAATTCTAATGAAAAATAATTTCGAACAAGTTTTAGATGAGGGTTTTGCCTTTCCCTAATGGCACATTAAAGAAGGGAAAGGTAAATATAAAGCACAGAGAGAAGGGAAATATACAGTGATCACCCACTTTGCGTCCACCGCATTTTTTATTGGAAATCGCAATTCGCTGAGTTGAATGCAGTGCTTCCTACGCTGCCTCAATGAATTCTAATGAAAAATAATTTCGAACAAGTTTTAGATGAGTTTTTGCCTTTCCCTAATGGCACATTAAAGAAGGTAAAGGTAAATATAAAGCACAGAGAGAAGGGAAATATACAGTGATCACCCACTTTGCGTCCACCGCATTTTTATTGTAAATCGCAATTCGCTGAGTTGAATGCAGTGCTTCCTACGCTGCCTCAATGAATTCTAATGAAAAATAATTTCGAACAAGTTTTAGATGAGGGTTTTGCCTTTTCCTAATGGCACATTAAAGAAGGGAAAGGTAAATATAAAGCACAGAGAGAAGGGAAATATACAGTGATCACCCACTTTGCGTCCACCGCATTTTTATTGGAAATCGCAATTCGCTGAGTTGAATGCAGTGCTTCCTACGCTGCCTCAATGAAAATAATGAAAGTTTTAGATGAGGTTTTTTTTAGATGCAGGGTTTGCCTTTCCCTAATAAAGCACAGAGAGATTAAGTGAAGGAAAGGTTAAACGCTGCTAAAATTTCGAACAAGTTTTAGATGAGGGTTTTGCCTTTCCCTAATGGCACATTAAAGAAGGGAAAGGTAAATATAAACACCGAGAAGGGAAATCAGTGATCCCCCCCACTTTGCGTCCACCGCATTTTTATTGGAAATCGCAATTCGCTGAGTTGAATGCAGTGCTTCCTACGCTGCCTCAATGAATTCTAATGAAAAATAATTTCGAACAAGTTTTAGATGAGGGTTTTGCCTTTCCCTAATGGCACATTAAAGAAGGGAAAGGTAAATATAAAGTCCAGAGAGAAGGGAAATATACAGTGATCCCCCACTTTGCGACCACCGCATTTTTTAGTGGAAATCGCAATTCGTTGAGTTGAATGCAGTGCTTCCTACGCTGCCTCAATGAATTCTAATGAAAAAATTTTCGAACAAGTTTTAATTTGATAAACAAGTTTAGATGAGGGTTTTGCCTTTCCCTAATGGCACATTAAAGAAGGGAAATGAAAATAAAAAAGCACCGAGAGAAGGGAAATATACAGTGATCAAATATAAACTTTGAAATATACAGTGATTTTTACTTTGAAATCGCAATTCGCTGAATTGAATGCAGTGCTTCCTACGCTGCCTCAATGAATTCTAAATAGAAATATATTCGAACAAGTTTTAGATGAGGGTTTTGCCTTTCCCTAATGGCACATTAAAGAAGGGAAAGGTAAATATAAAGCACCGAGAGAAGGGAAATATACAGTGATCACCCACTTTGCGTCCACCGCATTTTTAGTGGAAATCGCAATTCGCTGAGTTGAATCAAGTGCTTCCTACGCTGCCTCAATGAATTCTAATGAAAAATAATTTCGAACAAGTTTTAGATGAGGGTTTTGCCTTTCCCTAATGGCACATTAAAGAAGGGAAAGGTAAATATAAAGCACCGAGAGAAGGGAAATATACAGTGATCACCCACTTTGCGTCCACCGCATTTTATTGGAAATCGCAATTCGCTGAGTTGAATGCAGTGCTTCCTACGCTGCCTCAATGAATTCTAATGAAAAATAATTTCGAACAAGTTTTAGATGAGGGTTTTGCCTTTCCCTAATGGCACATTAAAGAAGGGAAAGGTAAATATAAAGCACAGAGAGAAGGGAAATATACAGTGATCACCCACTTTGCGTCCACCGCATTTTATTGGAAATCGCAATTCGCTGAGTTGAATGCAGTGCTTCCTACGCTGCCTCAATGAATTCTAATGAAAATAATTTCGAACAAGTTTTAGATGAGGGTTTTTGCCTTTCCCTAATGGCACATTAAAGAAGGGAAAGGTAAATATAAAGCACAGAGAGAAGGGAAATATACAGTGATCACCCACTTTGCGTCCACCGCATTTTTTTTTTTGAGTTGAATGCAAAGTCCACGCTGCCTCAATGAATTCTAATGAAAAATTTCGAACAAGTTTTTAGATGAGGGTTTTGCCTTTCCCTAATGGCACATTAAATGAAGGGAAAGGTAAATTAAAATGAGAAGGGAAATATACAGTGATCACCCACTTTTCGTCCCTCGCCGCATTTTTTAGTGGAAATCGCTGCCTCAGTTGAATGCAGTGCTTCCTAAAAATGAATTTCGAAAAAATAATTTCGAACAAGTTTTAGATGAGGGTTTTGCCTTTCCCTAATGGCACATTAAAGAAGGGAAAGGTAAATATAAAGCACCGAGAGAAGGGAAATATACAGTGATCACCCACTTTGCGTCCACCGCATTTTTTGGTGGAAATCGCAATTGCTGAGTTGAATGCAGTGCTTCCTACGCTGCCTCAATGAATTCTAATGAAAAATAATTTCGAACAAGTTTTAGATGAGGGTTTTTGCCTTTCCCTAATGGCACATTAAAGAAGGGAAAGGTAAATATAAAGCACCGAGAGAAGGGAAATATACAGTGATCACCCACTTTGCGTCCACCGCATTTTTGGTCGGAAATCGCAATTCGCTGAGTTGAATGCAGAAGCTTCCTACGCTGCCTCAATGAATTCTAATGAAAAATAATTTCGTCGAACAAGTTTTAGATGAGGGTTTTGCCTTCCCTAATGGCACATTAAAGAAGGGAAAGGTAAATATAAAGCACCGAGAGAAGGGAAATATACAGTGATCCCCCACTTTGCGTCCACCGCATTTTTTATTGGAAATCGCAATTCGCTGAGTTGAATGCAGTGCTTCCTACGCTGCCTCAATGAATTCTAATGAAAAATAATTTCGAACAAGTTTTAGATGAGGGTTTTGCCTTTCCCTAATGGCACATTAAAGAAGGGAAAGGTAAATATAAAGCACCGAGAGAAGGGAAATATACAGTGATCACCCACTTTGCGTCCACCGCATTTTAATTGGAAATCGCAATTCGCTGAGTTGAATGCAGTGCTTCCTACGCTGCCTCAATGAATTCTAATGAAAAATAATTTCGAACAAGTTTTAGATGAGGGTTTTGCCTTTCCTAATGGCACATTAAAGAAGGAAAGGTAAATATAAAGCACCGAGAGAAGGGAAATATACAGTGATCACCCACTTTGCGTCCACCGCATTTTAGTGGAAATCGCAATTCGCTGAGTTGAATGCAGTGCTTCCTACGCTGCCTCAATGAATTCTAATGAAAAATAATTTCGAACAAGTTTTAGATGAGGTTTTTGCCTTTTTCCCTAATGGCACATTAAAGAAGGGAAAGGTAAATATAAAGCTTATTTTAGAGAAGGGAAATATACAGTGATCACCCACTTTGCGTCCACCGCATTTTTAGTGGAAATTGCACCCAATTTGAATGTCCGTGCACTTTTCCTGTGTTGAATGCAGTGCTTCCTACGCTGCCTCAATGAATTCTAATGAAAATAATTTCGAACAAGTTTTAGATGAGGGTTTTGCCTTTCCCTAATGGCACATTAAAGAAGGGAAAGGTAAATATAAAGCACAGAGAGAAGGGAAATATACAGTGATCACCCACTTTGCGTCCACCGCATTTTTAGTGGAAATCTCAATTCGCTGAGTTGAATGCAGTGCTTCCTACGCTGCCTCAATGAATTCTCATGAAAAAGAATTTCTACAAGTTTTAGATGAGGGTTTTGCCTTTCCCTAATGGCACATTAAAGAAGGGAAAGGTAAATATAAAGCACCGAGAGAAAATATACAGTGAACCCACTTTGCGTCCACCGCATTTTTAGGAAATCGCAATTCGCTGAGTTGAAGTGATCTCAATGAATTCTAATGAAAAATAATTTCGAACAAGTTTTAGATTTTTGCTTTTTCCTTAATGGCACATTAAAGAAGGAAAGGCAAATATAAAGCACTGGAGAGAAGGGAAATATACAGTGATCACCCACTTTGCGTCCACAGCATTTGAAGTGGAAATCGCTTTGCTGAGTTGAATGCAGTGCTTCCTACGCTGCCTCAATGAATTCTAATGAAAAATAATTTCGAACAAGTTTTAGATGAGGGGTTTTGCCTTTCCCTAATGGCACATTAAAGAAAGGAAAGGTAAATATAAAGCACAGAGAGAAGGGAAATATACAGTGATCACCCACTTTGCGTCCACCGCATTTTTAGTGGAAATCGCAATTCGCTGAGTTGAATGCAGTGCTTCCTACGCTGCCTCAATGAATTCTAATGAAAATAATTTCGAACAAGTTTTAGATGAGGGTTTTTCCTTTCCCTAATGGCACATTAAAGAAGGGAAAGGTAAATATAAAGCACAGAGAGAAGGGAAATATACAGTGATCTCCCACTTTGCGTCCACCGCATTTTTATTGGAAATCGCAATTCGCTGAGTTGAATGCAGTGCTTCCTACGCTGCCTCAATGAATTCTAATGAAAAATAATTTCGAACAAGTTTTAGATGAGGGTTTTGCCTTTCCCTAATGGCACATTAAAGAAGGGAAAGGTAAATATAAAGCACCGAGAGAAGGGAAATATACAGTGATCCCCCACTTTGCGTCCACCGCATTTTTTATTGGAAATCGCAATTCGCTGAGTTGAATGCAGTGCTTCCTACGCTGCCTCAATGAATTCTAATGAAAAATAATTTCGAACAAGTTTTAGATGAGGTTTTGCCTTTCCCTAATGGCACATTAAAGAAGGGAAAGGTAAATATAAAGCACAGAGAGAAGGGAAATATACAGTGATCACCCACTTTGCGTCCACCGCATTTTTTATTGGAAATCGCAATTCGCTGAGTTGAATGCAGTGCTTCCTACGCTGCCTCAATGAATTCTAATGAAAAATAATTTCGAACAAGTTTTAGATGAGGGTTTTGCCTTTCCCTAATGGCACATTAAAGAAGGAAAGGTAAATATAAAGCACAGAGAGAAGGGAAATATACAGTGATCACCCACTTTGCGTCCACCGCATTTTTATTGGAAATCGCAATTCGCTGAGTTGAATGCAGTGCTTCCTACGCTGCCTCAATGAATTCTAATGAAAAATAATTTCGAACAAGTTTTAGATGAGGGTTTTGCCTTTCCCTAATGGCACATTAAAGAAGGGAAAGGTAAATATAAGCAAACCGAGAGAAGGGAAATATACAGTGATCACCCACTTTGCGTCCACCGCATTTTTTATTGGAAATCGCAATTCGCTGAGTTGAATGCAGTGCTTCCTACGCTGCCTCAATGAATTCTAATGAAAATAATTTCGAACAAGTTTTAGATGAGGGTTTTGCCTTTCCTAATGGCACATTAAAGAAGGGAAAGGTAAATATAAAGCACCGAGAGAAGGGAAATATACAGTGATCACCCACTTTGCGTCCACCGCATTTTTTATTGGAAATCGCAATTCGCTGAGTTGAATGCAGTGCTTCCTACGCTGCCTCAATGAATTCTAATGAAAAATAATTTCGAACAAGTTTTAGATGAGGGTTTTGCCTTTCCCTAATGGCACATTAAAGAAGGGAAAGGTAAAATAAAAGCACAGAGAGAAGGGAAATATACAGTGATCCCCACTTTGCGTCCACCGCATTTTTATTGGAAATCGCAATTCGCTGAGTTGAATGCAGTGCTTCCTACGCTGCCTCAATGAATTCTAATGAAAAATAATTTCGAACAAGTTTTAGATGAGGGTTTTGCCTTTCCCTAATGGCACATTAAAGAAGGGAAAGGGAAATATAAAGCCCAGAGAGAAGGGAAATATACAGTGATCACCCACTTTGCGTCCACCGCATTTTATTGGAAATCGCAATTCGCTGAGTTGAAGGCAGTGCTTCCTTCGCTGCCTCAATGAATTCTAATGAAAAATAATTTCGAACAAGTTTTAGATGAGGGTTTTGCCTTTCCCTAATGGCACATTAAAGAAAGGAAAGGTAAATATAAAGTTACCAGAGAGAAGGGAATATACAGTGATCACCCACTTTGCGTCCACCGCATTTTTTTATTGAAATCGCAATTCGCTGAGTTGAATGCAGTGCTTCCTACGCTGCCTCAATGAATTCTAATGAAAAATAATTTTCGAACAAGTTTTAGATGAGGGTTTTGCCTTTTCCCTAATGGCACATTAAAGAAGGAGAAAGGTAAATATAAAAGCACCGAGAGAGAAGCATTTTTAGTGAAAGGGTTTGAGTTGAATTTACGCGTCAACCGCATTTTTGAAAAATCGCAATTCGCTGGAGTTGAATATAAAGCACTTCCTATACGCTGCCTGCGTCCAAATGGAAATTCTAATGAAAAAAATTTTTCGAACAAGTTTTAGATGAGGGTTTTGCCTTTCCCTAATGGCACATTAAAGAAGGAAAGGTAAATATAAAGCACAGAGAGAAGGGAAATATACAGTGATCACCCACTTTGCGTCCACCGCATTTTTTATTGGAAATCGCAATTCGCTGAGTTGAATGCAGTGTTCCTTCCTACGCTGCCTCAATGAATTCTAATGAAAAATAATTTCGAACAAGTTTTAGATGAGGGTTTTGCCTTTCCCTAATGGCACATTAAAGAAAGGAAAGGTAAATATAAAGCACCGAGAGAAGGGAAATATACAGTGATCACCCACTTTGCGTCCACCGCATTTTTAGTGGAAATCGCAATTCGCTGAGTTGAATGCAGTGCTTCCTACGCTGCCTCAATGAATTCTAATGAAAAATAATTTCGAACAATGAATTCATTAAAGAAGGGAAAAAATGCGTCCAATTCGCATGCTGAGTTGAATGCAGTGCTTCCTACGCTGCCTCAATGAATTCTAAGAACAAGTTTTAGATGAGGGTTTTGCCTTTCCCTAATGGCACATTAAAGAAGGGAAAGGTAAATATAAAGCACAGAGAGAAGGGAAATATACAGTGATCACCCACTTTGCGTCCACCGCATTTTTTATTGGAAATCGCAATTCGCTGAGTTGAATGCAGTGCTTCCTACGCTGCCTCAATGAATTCTAATGAAAAATAATTTCGAACAAGTTTTAGATGAGGGTTTTGCCTTTCCCTAATGGCACATTAAAGAAGGAAAGGTAAATATAAAGCACAGAGAGAAGGGAAATATACAGTGATCACCCACTTTGCGTCCACCGCATTTTTTATTGGAAATCGCAATTCGCTGAGTTGAATGCAGTGCTTCCTACGCTGCCTCAATGAATTCTAATGAAAAATAATTTCGAACAAGTTTTAGATGAGGGTTTTGCCTTTTCCTAATGGCACATTAAAGAAGGAAAGGTAAATATAAAGCACCGAGAGAAGGGAAATATACAGTGATCACCCACTTTGCGTCCAAAGTGGAAAAAATAATCTGAGTTGAATGAGAGACGCTGCCTCAATGAATTCTAATGAAAAATAATTTCGAACAAGTTTTAGATGAGGGTTTTGCCTTTCCCTAATGGCACATTAAAGAAGGAAAGGTAAATATAAAGCACAGAGAAGGAAATATACAGTGATCACCCACTTTGAGTCCACCGCATTTTTTTGGAAATTGCAATTCGCTGAGTTGAATGCAGTGCTTCCTACGCTGCCTCAATGAATTCTAATGAAAAATAATTTCGAACAAGTTTTAGATGAGGGTTTTGCCTTTCCCTAATGGCACATTAAAGAAGGGAAAGGTAAATATAAAGCACAGAGAGAAGGGAAATATACAGTGATCACCCATTTTGCGTCCACCGCATTTTTCAATGAATTTAATGAAAATCAATTTCGTACAATTGATTTTTTTGAAATCGCAATTCGCTGAGTTGAATGCAGTGCTTCCTACGCTGCCTCAATGAATTCTAATGAAAAATAATTTCGAACAAGTTTTAGATGAGGGTTTTGCCTTTCCCTAATGGCACATTAAAGAAGGGAAAGGTAAATATAAAGCACAGAGAGAAGGGAAATATACAGTGATCACCCACTTTGCGTCCACCGCATTTTTATTGGAAATCGCAATTCGCTGAGTTGAATGCAGTGCTTCCTACGCTGCCTCAATGAATTCTAATGAAAGAAAATTTCGAACAAGTTTTAGATGAACAAGCCTTTTTAATGGCACATTAGGTTTTTGCCTAAATATTCCAGAAAGAAGGGAAATATACAGTGATCACCCACTTTTGCGTCCACCGCATTTTTATTGGGAAATCGCAATTCGCTGAGTTGAATGCAGTGCTTCCTACGCTGCCTCAATGAATTCTAATGAAAATAATTTTTGAACAAGTTTTAGATGAGGGTTTTGCCTTTCCCTAATGGCACATTAAAGAAGTGAAAGGTAAATATAAAGCACAGAGAGAAGGGAAATATACAGTGATCACCCACTTTGCGTCCACCGCATTTTTAGTTGAAATCGCAATTCGCTGAGTTGAATGCAGTGCTGCCTCAATGAATTCTAATGAAAAATAATTTCGAACAAGTTTTAGATGAGGGTTTTGCCTTTCCCTAATGGCACATTAAAGAAGGGAAAGGTAAATATAAAGCACCGAGAGAAGGGAAATATACAGTGATCACCCACTTTGCGTCCACCGCATTTTTATTGGAAATCGCAATTCGCTGAGTTGAATGCAGTGCTTCCTACGCTGCCTCAATGAATTCTAATGAAAAATAATTTCGAACAAGTTTTAGATGAGGGTTTTGCCTTTCCCTAATGAAACATTGGGTAAATTAAAAAGAGAGAAGGGAAAGGTTAAATAAATTGCTTTAGGATAAAGCAGTGAAAAATTTTTAGTTTTAGAAGAAGGTTTTGAGAAGGAATATAATGAAATACAGTGATCACCCACTTTGCGTCCACCGCATTTTTTAGTGGAAATCGCAATTCGCTGAGTTGAATGCAGTGCTTCCTACGCTGCCTCAATGAATTCTAATGAAAAATAATTTCGAACAAGTTTTAGATGAGGGTTTTGCCTTTTCCCTAATGGCACATTAAAGTAAAGGAAAGGTAAATATAAAGCACATGAGAGAAGGGAAATATACAGTGATCCACCCACTTGCGTCCACCGCATTTTTTTTTTATTGTGAAATCGCATTTTTAGTGGAAATCGCTTCGCTGAGTTGAATGCAGTGCTTCCTACGCTGCCTCAATGAATTCTAATGAAAAATAATTTCGAACAAGTTTTAGATGAGGTTTTGCCTTTCCCTAATGGCACATTAAAGAAGGGAAAGGTAAATATAAAGCACAGAGAGAAGGGAAATATACAGTGATCACCCACTTTGCGTCCACCGCATTTTTATTGGAAATCGCAATTCGCTGAGTTGAATGCAGTGCTTCCTACGCTGCCTCAATGAATTCTAATGAAAATAATTTCGAACAAGTTTTAGATGAGGGTTTTGCCTTTCCCTAATGGCACATTAAAGAAGGAAAGGTAAATATAAAGCACCGAGAGAAGGGAAATATACAGTGATCACCCACTTTGCGTCCACCGCATTTTTATTGGAAATCGCAATTCGCTGAGTTGAATGCAGTGCTTCCTACGCTGCCTCAATGAATTCTAATGAAAAATAATTTCGAACAAGTTTTAGATGAGGGTTTTGCCTTTCCCTAATGGCACATTAAAGAAGGGAAAGGTAAATATAAAGCACAGAGAGAAGGGAAATATACAGTGATCACCCACTTTGCGTCCACCGCATTTTTAGTGAAATCGCAATTCGCTGAGTTGAATGCAGTGCTTCCTACGCTGCCTCAATGAATTCTAATGAAAAATAATTTCGAACAAGTTTTAGATGAGGGTTTTGCCTTTCCCTAATGGCACATTAAAAGAAGGAAAGGTAAATATAAAGCACCGAGAGAAGGGAAATATACAGTGATCACCCACTTTGCGTCCACCGCATTTTATTGGAAATCGCAATTCGCTGAGTTGAATGCAGTGCTTCCCTACGCTGCCTCAATGAATTCTAATGAAAAATAATTTCGAAAATAAGGGTTTTCTTTCCCTAATGGCACATTAAACAAGTTTTAGATGAGGTTTTGCATTTTTTTCCCAATGGCACATTAAAGAAGGAAAGAATTCTAATGAAAATATAAAGGGTTTTTGCCAGAGAGATTAAAGAAGGGAAATATACAGTGATCACCCACTATACAGTGATCCGTCCACCGCATTTTTTATTGGAAATCGCAATTCGCTGAGTTGAATGCAGTGCTTCCTACGCTGCCTCAATGAATTCTAATGAAAAATAATTTCGAACAAGTTTTAGATGAGGGTTTTGCCTTTCCCTAATGGCACATTAAAGAAGGGAAAGGTAAAATAAATAAAGCAAGAGAGAAGGGAAATATACAGTGATCACCCACTTTGCGTCCACCGCATTTTATTGGAAATCGCAATTCGCTGAGTTGAATGCAGTGCTTCCTACGCTGCCTCAATGAATTCTAATGAAAAATAATTTCGAACAAGTTTTAGATGAGGGTTTTGCCTTTCCCTAATGGCACATTAAAGAAGGGAAAGGTAAATATAAAGCACAGAGAGAAGGAAATATACAGTGATCACCCACTTTGCGTCCACCGCATTTTTTATTGGAAATCGCAATTCGCTGAGTTGAATGCAGTGCTTCCTACGCTGCCTCAATGAATTCTAATGAAAAATAATTTCGAACAAGTTTTAGATGAGGGTTTTGCCTTTCCCTAATGGCACATTAAAGAAGGAAAGGTAAATATAAAGCACCGAGAGAAGGGAAATATACAGTGATCACCCACTTTGCGTCCGCCGCATTTTTATTGAAATCGCAATTCGCTGAGTTGAATGCAGTGCTTCCTACGCTGCCTCAATGAATTCTAATGAAAAATAATTTCGAACAAGTTTTAGATGAGGGTTTTGCCTTTCCCTAATGGCACATTAAAGAAGGGAAAGGTAAATATAAAGCACAGAGAGAAGGGAAATATACAGTGATCACCCACTTTGCGTCCACCGCATTTTTAGTGGAAATCGCAATTCGCTGAGTTGAATGCAGTGCTTCCTACGCTGCCTCAATGAATTCTAATGAAAAATAATTTCGAACAAGTTTTAGATGAGGGTAAAAAAAGGAAAGGTAAATTTCCCTAATGGTCCACATTAAAATCGAAGGAAAGGTGAAATATAAAGCTGCCTCAATGAATTCTAATGAAGGAAATATACAAGTTTTAGATGAGGTTGTTTTTCCGTCCACTAATGGCATTTTTATTGGAAATCGCAATTCGCTGAGTTGAATGCTTTGCGTCCTACGCATTTTCAATGAATTCTAATGAAAAAATTTCGAACAAGATTTACAAGTTTTGATTTCCCTAATGAAAATATTAAAGAAGTTTTAATGAAAACGGGAGGGAAAGCATTTCCTAAATGGCACATTGAGAGAAGGAAATATACAGTGATCCCAGTGATCTTTGCGTCCACCGCATTTTTAGTGGAAATCGCAATTCGCTTTGAGTTGAATGCAGTGCTTCCTACGCTGCCTCAATGAATTCTAATGAAAAATAATTTCGAACAAGTTTTAGATGAGGGTTTTGCCTTTCCCTAATGGCACATTAAAGAAAGGAAAGGTAAATATAAAGCACAGAGAGAAGGGAAATATACAGTGATCACCCACTTTGCGTCCACCGCATTTTTATTGTAAATCCCAATTCGCTGAGTTGAATGCAGTGCTTCCTACGCTGCCTCAATGAATTCTAATGAAAAATAATTTCGAACAAGTTTTAGATGAGGGTTTTGCCTTTCCCTAATGGCACATTAAAGAAGGGAAAGGTAAAATATAAAGCACCGAGAGAAGGAAATATACAGTGATCACCCACTTTGCGTCCACCGCATTTTTATTGGAAATCGCAATTCGCTGAGTTGAATGAATTCTAATGTGCTTCGAACAAGTTTCCTACGCTGCCTCAATGAATTCTAATGTAAAAAATAATTAGACGTGAACAAGTTTTAGATGAGGTTTTTGCTGAGTTTCTAATGGCACATTAAAAAAGGGAAAGGTAAAAGGGGAAAAGCAGATGAGAGAGAAGGGAAATATACAGTGATCACCCACTTTGCGTCCACCGCATTTTTATTGGAAATCGCAATTCGCTGAGTTGAATGCAGTGCTTCCTACGCTGCCTCAATGAATTCTAATGAAAAATAATTTCGAACAAGTTTTAGATGGGGGTTTTGCCTTTCCCTAATGGCACATTAAAGAAGGGAAAGGTAAATATAAAGCACAGAGAGAAGGGAAATATACAGTGATCACCCACTTTGCGTCCACCGCATTTTTATTGGAAATCGCAATTCGCTGAGTTGAATGCAGTGCTTCCTACGCTGCCTCAATGAATTCTAATGAAAAATAATTTCGAACAAGTTTTAGATGAGGGTTTTGCCTTTCCCTAATGGCACATTAAAGAAGGGAAAGGTAAATATAAAGCACAGAGAGAAGGGAAAGGGAATTATACTGTGATCACCCACTTTGCGTCCACCGCATTTTTATTGGAAATCGAAATTCTTTGAGTTGAATGCAGTGCTTCCTACGCTGCCTAAATGAATTCGAATGAAAAATAATTTCGAACAAGTTTTAGATGAGGTTTTGCCTTTCCCTAATGGCACATTAAAGAAGGAAAGGTAAATATAAAGCACGAGAGAAGGGAAATATACAGTGATCACCCACTTTGCGTCCACCGCATTTTTTAGTTGGAAATCGCAATTCGCTGAGTTGAATGCAGTGCTTCCTACGCTGCCTCAATGAATTCTAATGAAAAATAATTTCGAACAAGTTTTAGATGAGGGTTTTGCCTTTCCCTAATGGCACATTAAAGAAGGAAAGGTAAAATATAAAGCACCGAGAGAAGGGAAATATACAGTGATCACCCACTTTGCGTCCACCGCATTTTTATTGGAAATCGCAATTCGCTGAGTTTTGAGTTGAATGCAGTGCTTCCTACGCTGCCTCAATGAATTCTAATGAATATAATTTCGAACAAGTTTTAGATGAGGGTTTTGCCTTTCCCTAATGGCACATTAAAGAAGGGAAAGGTAAATATAAAGCACCGAGAGAAGGGAAATATACAGTGATCACCCACTTTGCGTCCACCGCATTTTTAGTGGAAATCGCAATTCGCTAAGTTGAATGCAGTGCTTCCTACGCTGCCTCAATGAATTCTAATGAAAAATAATTTCGAACAAGTTTTAGATGAGGGTTTTGCCTTTCCCTAATGGCACATTAAAGAAGGGAAAGGTAAATATAAAGCACAGAGAGAAGGGAAATATACAGTGATCACCCACTTTGCGTCCACCGCATTTTTATTGGAAATCGCAATTCGCTGAGTTGAATGCAGTGCTTCCTACGCTGCCTCAATGAATTCTAATGAAAAATAATTTCGAACAAGTTTTAGATGAGGGTTTTTGCCTTTCCCTAATGGCACATTAAAGAAGGAAAGGTAAATATAAAGCAGAGAGAAGGAAAATACAGTGATCACCCACTTTGCGTCCACCGCATTTTTTATTGGAAAATCGCAATTCGCTGAGTTGAATGCAGTGCTTCCTACGCTGCCTCAATGAATTCTAATGAAAAATAATTTCGAACAAGTTTTAGATGAGGGTTTTGCCTTTCCCTAATGGCACATTAAAAAGAAGGGAAAGGTAAATATAAAAGCACACCGAGAGAATATACAGTGATCACCCACTTTGCGTCCACCGCATTTTAGTTGGAAATCGCAATTCGCTGAGTTGAATGCAGTGCTTACCTACGCCTCAATGAATTCTAATGAAAAATAATTTCGAACAAGTTTTAGATGAGGGTTTTGCCTTTCCCTAATGGCACATTAAAGAAGGGAAAGGTAAATATAAAGCATAGAGAGAAGGGAAATATACAGTGATCACCCACTTTGCGTCCACCGCATTTTTATTGGAAATCGCAATTCGCTGAGTTGAATGCAGTGCTTCCTACGCTGCCTCAATGAATTCTAATGAAAAATAATTTCGAACAAGTTTTAGATGAGGGTTTTGCCTTTCCCTAATGGCACATTAAAGAAGGAAAGGTAAATATAAAGCACAGAGAGAAGGGAAATATACAGTGATCACCCACTTTGCGTCCACCGCATTTTTAGTGGAAATCGCAATTCGCTGAGTTGAATGCAGTGCTTCCTACGCTGCCTCAATGAATTCTAATGAAAAATAATTTCGAACAAGTTTTAGATGAGGTTTTTGCCTTTCCCTAATGGCACATTAAAGAAGGGAAAGGTAAATATAAAGCACAGAGAGAAGGGAAATATACAGTGATCACCCACTTTGCGTCCACCGCATTTTTAGTGGAAATCGCAATTCGCTGAGTTGAATGCATTGCTTCCTACGCTGCCTCAATGAATTCTAATGAAAAATAATTTCGAACAAGTTTTAGATGAGGTTTTGCCTTTCCCTAATGGCACATTAAAAGAAGGAAAGGTAAATATAAGCACCGAGAGAAGGGAAATATACAGTGATCACCCACTTTGCGTCCACCGCATTTTTAGTGGAAATCGCAATTGCTGAGTTGAATGCAGTGCTTCCTACGCTGCCTCAATGAATTCTAATGAAAAATAATTTCGAACAAGTTTTAGATGAGGGTTTTGCCTTTCCCTAATGGCACATTAAAGAAGGGAAAGGTAAATATAAAGCACAGAGAGAAGGGAAATATACAGTGATCACCCACTTTGCGTCCACCGCATTTTTATTGGAAATCGCAATTCGCTGAGTTGAATGCAGTGCTTCCTACGCTGCCTCAATGAATTCTAATGAAAAATAATTTCGAACAAGTTTTAGATGAGGGTTTTGCCTTTTCCTAATGGCACATTAAAGAAGGGAAAGGTAAATATAAAGCACAGAGAGAAGGGAAATATACAGTGATCACCCACTTTGCGTCCACCGCATTTTTATTGGAAATCGCAATTCGCTGAGTTGAATGCAGTGCTTCCTACGCTGCCTCAATGAATTCTAATGAAAAATAATTTCGAACAAGTTTTAGATGAGGGTTTTGCATTTTTTCCCTAATGGCACATTAAAGAAGGAAAGGTAAATATAAAGCACAGAGAAGGAAATATACAGTGATCACCCACTTTGCGTCTACCGCATTTTTATTGGAAATCGCAATATGCTGAGTTGAATGCAGTGCTTCCTACGCTGCCTCAATGAATTCTAATGAAAAATAATTTCGAACAAGTTTTAGATGAGGGTTTTGCCTTTCCTAATGGCACATTATTAAAAGGGAAAGGTAAATATAAAGCACAGAGAGAAGGGAAATATACAGTGATCACCCACTTTGCGTCCACCGCATTTTTTATTGGAAATCGCAATTCGCTGAGTTGAATGCAGTGCTTCCTACGCTGCCTCAATGAATTCTAATGAAAAATAATTTCGAACAAGTTTTAGATGAGGGTTTTGCCTTTCCTAATGGCACATTAAAGAAGGGAAAGGTAAATATAAAGCACAGAGAGAAGGAAATATACAGTGATCACCCACTTTGCGTCCACCGCATTTTTATTGGAAATCGCAATTCGCTGAGTTGAATGCAGTGCTTCCTACGCTGCCTCAATGAATTCTAATGAAAAATAATTTCGAACAAGTTTTAGATGAGGGTTTTGCCTTTCCCTAATGGCACATTAAAGAAGGGAAAGGTAAATATAAAGCACAGAGAGAAGGGAAATATACAGTGATCACCCACTTTGCGTCCACCGCATTTTTATTGGAAATCGCAATTCGCTGAGTTGAATGCAGTGCTTCCTACGCTGCCTCAATGAATTCTAATGAAAAATAATTTCGAACAAGTTTTAGATGAGGGGTTTTGCCTTAAAGAAGGGAAAATGGCAAAGCATTAAAGAAGGAAAGGTAAATTGGAATAAAGTTGAATGCATTGAGCCTCAAGAAGAAAAAAATTTAAGTTTTAGATGATCACCCACTTTGCACAGAGTCAGTGATCACCCATTTTTGCGTCCACCGCATTTTGAAATCGCAATTCGCTGAGTTGAATGCAGTGCTTCCTACGCTGCCTCAATGAATTCTAATGAAAAATAATTTCGAACAAGTTTTAGATGAGGTTTTTGCCTTTCCCTAATGGCACATTAAAGAAGGGAAAGGTAAATATAAAGCACCAGAGAGAAGAAGGAAATATACAGTGATCACCCATTTTTTTGCGTCCACCGCATTTTTATTGGAAATCGCAATTCGCTGAGTTGAATGCAGTGCTTCCTACGCTGCCTCAATGAATTCTAATGAAAAATAATTTCGAACAAGTTTTAGATGAGGGTTTTGCCTTTCCCTAATGGCACATTAAAGAAGGGAAAGGTAAATATAAAGCACAGAGAGAAGGGAAATATACAGTGATCACCCACTTTGCGTCCACCGCATTTTTAGTGGAAATCGCAATTCGCTGAGTTGAATGCAGTGCTTCCTACGCTGCCTCAATGAATTCTAATGAAAAATAATTTCGAACAAGTTTTAGATGAGGTTTTGCCTTTCCTAATGGCACATTAAAGAAGGAAAGGTAAATATAAAGCACCGAGAGAAGGGAAATATACAGTGATCCCCACTTTGCGTCCGTCCCGCATTTTATTGGAAATCGCAATTCGCTGAGTTGAATGCAGAGCTTCCTACGCTGCCTCAATGAATTCTAATGAAAAATAATTTCGAACAAGTTTTAGATGAGGGTTTTGCCTTTCCCTAATGGCACATTAAAGAAGGTAAAGGTAAATATAAAGCACCGAGAGAAGGAAATACAGTGATCACCCACTTTGCGTCCACCGCTTTTTTTTATTGGAAATCGCAATTCGCTGAGTTGAATGCAGTTGAATGCTTCCTACGCTGCCTCAATGAATTCTAATGAAAAATAATTTCGAACAAGTTTTAGATGAGGGTTTTGCCTTTCCCTAATGGCACATTAAAGAAGGGAAAGGTAAATATAAAGCACCGAGAGAAGGGGAAATATACAGTGATCACCCACTTTGCGTCCACCGCATTTTTATTGGAAATCGCAATTCGCTGAGTTGAATGCAGTGCTTCCTACGCTGCCTCAATGAATTCTAATGAAAAATAATTTCGAACAAGTTTTAGATGAGGGTTTTGCCTTTCCCTAATGGCACATTAAAGAAGGGAAAGGTAAATATAAAGCACAGAGAGAAGGGAAATATACAGTGATCACCCACTTTGCGTCCACCGCATTTTTAGTGGAAATCGCAATTGCTGAGTTGAATGCAGTGCTTCCTACGCTGCCTCAATGAATTCTAATGAAAAATAATTTCGAACAGTTTTTTAGATGAGGGTTTTGCCTTTCCCTAATGGCACATTAAAGAAAGGAAAGGTAAATATAAAGCACAGAGAGAAGGGAAATATACAGTGATCACCCACTTTGCGTCCACCGCATTTTTAGTGGAAATCGCTAATTCGCTGAGTTGAAGGGAAGAGTAAATATAAAGCACAGAGAGAAGGGAAATATACAGTGCAGAAATCGCAATTCTTCCTGAAGCTTCCTTACGCTGCCTCAATGAATTCTAATGAAAAATAATTTCGAACAAGTTTTAGATGAGGGTTTTGCCTTTCCCTAATGGCACATTAAAGAAGGAAAGGTAAATATAAAAAGCACAGAGAGAAGGGAAATATACAGTGATCACCCACTTTGCGTCCACCGCATTTTTTTGGAAATCGCAATTCGCTGAGTTGAATGCAGTGCTTCCTACGCTGCCTCAATGAATTCTAATGAAAAATAATTTCGAACAAGTTTTAGATGAGGGTTTTTGCCTTTCCCTAATGGCACATTAAAGAAGGAAAGGTAAATATAAAGCACAGAGAGAAGGGAAATATACAGTGATCACCCACTTTGCGTCCACCGCATTTTTATTGGAAATCGCAATTCGCTGAGTTGAATGCAGTGCTTCCTACGCTGCCTCAATGAATTCTAATGAAAAATAATTTCGAACCAGTTTTAGATGAGGGTTTTGCCTTTCCCTAATGGCACATTAAAGAAGGGAAAGGTAAATATAAAGCACAGAGAGAAGGGAAATATACAGTGATCACCCACTTTGCGTCCACCGCATTTTTATTGGAAATCGCAATTCGCTGAGTTGAATGCAGTGCTTCCTACGCTGCCTCAATGAATTCTAATGAAAATAATTTCGAACAAGTTTTAGATGAGGGTTTTGCCTTTCCCTAATGGCACATTAAAGAAGGGAAAGGTAAATATAAAGCACCGAGAGAAGGCAAATATACAGTGATCACCCACTTTGCGTCCACCGCATTTTTTTTTGGAAATCGCAATTCGCTGAGTTGAATGCAGTGCTTCCTACGCTGCCTCAATGAATTCTAATGAAAAATAATTTCGAACAAGTTTTAGATGAGGGTTTTGCCTTTCCCTAATGGCACATTAAAGAAGGAAAGGTAAATATAAAGCAAAGAGAGAAGGAAATATACAGTGAAACCCACTTTGTGTCCACTACGCCTCAATGAATTTTTGAAAATACCTTTTTGTTTTAAATCGAAATCGTCCAATTTTTATTGCTGAGTTGAATGCAGTGCTTCCTACGCTGCCTCAATGAATTCTAATGAAAAATAATTTCGAACAAGTTTTAGATGAGGGTTTTGCCTTTCCCTAATGGCACATTAAAGAAGGGAAAGGTAAATATAAAGCACAGAGAGAAGGGAAATATACAGTGATCACCCACTTTGCGTCCACCGCATTTTTATTGGAAATCGCAATTCGCTGAGTTGAATGCAGTGCTTCCTACGCTGCCTCAATGAATTCTAATGAAAAATAATTTCGAACAAGTTTTAGATGAGGGTTTTGCCTTTCCCTAATGGCACATTAAATTAGGGAAAGGTAAATATAAAGCACCGAGAGAAGGGAAATATACAGTGATCACCCACTTTGCGTCCACCGCATTTTTATTGGAAATCGCAATTCGCTGAGTTGAATGCAGTGCTTCCTACGCTGCCTCAATGAATTCAAATGAAAAATAATTTCGAACACGTTTTAGATGAGAGCTTTGCCTTTCCCTAAAGCAACATTAAAGAAGGGAAAGGTAAATATAAAGCACCGAGAAAAGGGAAATATACAGTGATCACCCACTTTGCGTCCACCGCATTTTTATTGGAAATCGCAATTCGCTGAGTTGAATGCAGTGCTTCCTACGCTGCCTCAATGAATTCTAATGAAAAATAATTTCGAACAAGTTTTAGATGAGGGTTTTGCCTTTCCTAATGGCACATTAAAGAAGGGAAAGGTAAATATAAAGCACAGAGAGAAGGGAAATATACAGTGATCACCCACTTTGCGTCCACCGCATTTTTATTGGAAATCGCAATTCGCTGAGTTGAATGCAGTGCTTCCTACGCTGCCTCAATGAATTCTAATGAAAAATAATTTCGAACAAGTTTTAGATGAGGGTTTTGCCTTTCCCTAATGGCACATTAAAGAAGGGAAAGGTAAATATAAAGCACAGAGAGAAGGGAAATATACAGTGATCACCCACTTTGCGTCCACCGCATTTTTATTGGAAATCGCAATTCGCTGAGTTGAATGCAGTGCTTCCTACGCTGCCTCAATGAATTCTAATGAAAAATAATTTCGAACAAGTTTTAGATGAGGGTTTTGCCTTTCCCTAATGGCACATTAAAGAAGGGAAAGGTAAATATAAAGCACAGAGAGAAGGGAAATATACAGTGATCACCCAATTTGCGTCCACCGCATTTTTATTGGAAATCGCAATTCGCTGAGTTGAATGCAGTGCTTCCTACGCTGCCTCAATGAATTCTAATGAAAAATAATTTCGAACAAGTTTTAGAAGAGGGTTTGTTTTTTCCCTAATGGCACATTAAAGAAGGGAAAGGTAAATATAAAGCACCGAGGGAAGGGAAATATACAGTGATCACCCACTTTGCGTCCACCGCATTTTTATTGGAAATCGCAATTCGCTGAGTTGAATGCAGTGCTTCCTACGCTGCCTCAATGAATTCTAATGAAAAATAATTTCGAACAAGTTTTAGATGAGGGTTTTGCCTTTCCCTAATGGCACATTAAAGAAGGGAAAGGTAAATATAAAGCACAGAGAGAAGGGAAATATACAGTGATCACCCACTTTGCGTCCACCGCATTTTTATTGGAAATCGCAATTCGCTGAGTTGAATGCAGTGCTTCCTACGCTGCCTCAATGAATTCTAATGAAAAATAATTTCGAACAAGTTTTAGATGAGGGTTTTGCCTTTCCCTAATGGCACATTAAAGAAGGGAAAGGTAAATATAAAGCACAGAGCGAAGGAAATATACAGTGATCACCCACTTTGCGTCCACCGCATTTTTATTGAAATCGCAATTCGCTGAGTTGAATGCAGTGCTTCCTACGCTGCCTCAATGAATTCTAATGAAAAATAATTTCGAACAAGTTTTAGATGAGGGTTTTGCCTTTCCCTAATGGCACATTAAAGAAGGAAAAGGTAAATATAAAGCACAGAGAGAAGGGAAATATACAGTGATCACCCACTTTGCGTCCACCGCATTTTTATTGGAAATCGCAATTCGCTGAGTTGAATGCAGTGCTTCCTACGCTGCCTCAATGAATTCTAATGAAAAATAATTTCGAACAAGTTTTAGATGAGGGTTTTGCCTTTCCCTAATGGCACATTAAAGAAGGAAAGGTAAATATAAAGCACAGAGAGAAGGGAAATATACAGTGATCACCCACTTTGCGTCCACCGCATTTTTTATTGGAAATCGCAATTCGCTGAGTTGAATGCAGTGCTTCCTACGCTGCCTCAATGAATTCTAATGAAAAATAATTTCGAACAAGTTTTAGATGAGGGTTTTGCCTTTCCCTAATGGCACATTAAAGAAGGGAAAGGTAAATATAAAGCACCGAGAGAAGGGGAATATACAGTGATCACCCACTTTTGCGTCCACCGCATTTTTTTATTGGAAATCGCAATTCGCTGAGTTGAATGCAGTGCTTCCTACGCTGCCTCAATGAATTCTAATGAAAAATAATTTCGAACAAGTTTTAGATGAGGGTTTTGCCTTTCTCTAATGGCACATTAAAGAAGTGAAAAGTAAATATAATGCGCAGAGAGAAGGAAAATACAGTGATCACCCACTTTTGCGTCCACCGCATTTTTATTGAAATCGCAATTCGCTGAGTTGAATGCAGTGCTTCCTACGCTGCCTCAATGAATTCTAATGAAAAATAATTTCGAACAAGTTTTAGATGAGGGTTTTGCCTTTTCCTAATGGCACATTAAAGAAGGGAAAGGTAAATATAAAGCACAGAGAGAAGGGAAATATACAGTGATCACCCACTTTGCGTCCACCGCATTTTTATTGGAAATCGCAATTCGCTGAGTTGAATGCAGTGCTTCCTACGCTGCCTCAATGAATTCTAATGAAAAATAATTTCGAACAAGTTTTAGATGAGGGTTTGCCTTTCCCTAATGGCACATTAAAGAAGGAAAGGTAAATATAAAGCACTGAGAGAGAAGGGAAATATACAGTGATCACCCACTTTGCGTCCACCGCATTTTATTGGAAATCGCAATTCGCTGAGTTGAATGCAGTGCTTCCTACGCTGCCTCAATGAATTCTAATGAAAAATAATTTCGAACAAGTTTTAGATGAGGGTTTTGCCTTTCCCTAATGGCACATTAAAGAAGGGAAAGGTAAATATAAAGCACAGAGAGAAGGGAAATATACAGTGATCACCCACTTTGCGTCCACCGCATTTTTATTGGAAATCGCAATTCGCTGAGTTGAATGCAATACGCTGCCTCAATGAATTCTAATGAAAATAATTTCGAACAAGTTTTAGATGAGGGTTTTGCCTTTCCCTGGCAATGAGGAAAGGTAAAATAAAAAAATAATTTCGAACACTTTGCGTCCACCGCATTTTTTTTAGATGAGGGTTTTGCCTTTCCTCAATGAAAATGAAAATAATTTGAAAAAGAAGATGAGGGGAAAGGCACATTAAAATATAAATAGAGAGAAGGGAAAAATACATGAAAAATTTGCGTCCACCGCATTTTTATTGGGAATTTTGAGCCTTTGCTTACGCTGCCTCAATGAATTCTAAAAAAAAATAATTTAAATACAAGTTTTACTTTTGCCTTTCAGTAATCCACATTAAAGAAAGGAAAGGTAAATATTTTTTATTGGAAATCGCAATTGATGACCCACTTTGCGTCCACCGCATTTTTTATTGGAAAATACGCTGCCTGAATGAATTCCTAATGAAAATAATTTCGAACAAGTTTTAGATGAGGGTTTTGCCTTTCCCTAATGGCACATTAAAGAAGGGAAAGGTAAATATAAAGCACAGAGAGAAGGGAAATATACAGTGATCACCCACTTTGCGTCCACCGCATTTTTATTGGAAATCGCAATTCGCTGAGTTGAATGCAGTGCTTCCTACGCTGCCTCAATGAATTCTAATGAAAAATAATTTCGAACAAGTTTTAGATGAGGTTTTTGCCTTTCCCTAATGGCACATTAAAGAAGGAAAGGTAAATATAAAGCACAGAGAGAAGGGAAATATACAGTGATCACCCACTTTGCGTCCACCGCATTTTTATTGGAAATCGCAATTCGCTGAGTTGAATGCATTGCTTCCTACGCTGCCTCAATGAATTCTAATGAAAAATAATTTCGAACAAAGTTTTAGATGAGGGTTTTGCCTTTCCCTAATGGCACATTAAAGAAGGGAAAGGTAAATATAAAGCACAGAGAGAAGGGAAATATACAGTGATCACCCACTTTCCGTCCACCGCATTTTTATTGGAAATCGCAATTCGCTGAGTTGAATGCAGTGCTTCCTACGCTGCCTCAATGAATTCTAATGAAAAATAATTTCGAACAAGTTTTAGATGAGGGTTTTGCCTTTCCCTAATGGCACATTAAAGAAGGAAAGGTAAATATAAAGCACAGAGAGAAGGGAAATATACAGTGATCACCCACTTTGCGTCCACCGCATTTTTATTGGAAATCGCAATTCGCTGAGTTGAATGCAGTGCTTCCTACGCTGCTCTCTAATGAAAAATTCGAACAATTCTAATGAAAAAATAAATTTCACCGAGAGAAGGGAAATATAACAAGTCCACCGCATTTTTAGATGAGTTGGTTTTTGCCTTTCCCTAATGGCACATTAAAGAAGGGAAGGGGTAAATATTAAAGAAGGAAAAAGCACAGAGAGAGAAGGAAATATACAGTGATCACCCACTTTTTGCGTCCACCGCATTTTTATTGGAAATCGCAATTCGCTGAGTTGAATGCAGTGCTTCCTACGCTGCCTCAATGAATTCTAATGAAAAATAATTTCGAACAAGTTTTAGATGAGGGTTTTTGCCTTTCCCTAATGGCACATTAAAGAAGGAAAGGTAAATATAAACAGAGAGAAGGGAAATATACAGTGATCACCCACTTTGCGTCCACCGCATTTTTATTGGAAATCGTAATTCGCTGCGTTGAATGCAGTGCTTCCTACGCTGCCTCAATGAATTCTAATGAAAAATAATTTCGAACAAGTTTTAGATGAGGGTTTTGCCTTTCCCTAATGGCACATTAAAGAAGGAAAGGTAAATATAAAGCACAGAGAGAAGGGAAATATACAGTGATCACCCACTTTGCGTCCACCGCATTTTTTATTGGAAATCGCAATTCGCTGAGTTGAATGCAGTGCTTCCTACGCTGCCTCAATGAATTCTAATGAAAAAATAATTTCGAACAAGTTTTAGATGAGGGTTTGCCTTTCCCTAATGGCACATTAAAGAAGGGAAAGGTAAATATAAAGCACAGAGAGAAGGAAATATACAGTGATCACCCACTTTGCGTCCACCGCATTTTTATTGGAAATCGCAATTCGCTGAGTTGAATGCAGTGCTTCCTACGCTGCCTCAATGAATTCTAATGAAAAATAATTTCGAACAAGTTTTAGATGAGGGTTTTGCCTTTCCCTAATGGCACATTAAAGAAGGGAAAGGTAAATATAAAGCACAGAGAGAAGGGAAATATACAGTGATCACCCACTTTGCGTCCACCGCATTTTTATTGGAAATCGCAATTCGCTGAGTTGAATGCAGTGCTTCCTACGCTGCCTCAATGAATTCTAATGAAAATAATTTCGAACAAGTTTTAGAGGAGGGATTTGCCTTTCCCTAATGCACATTAAAGAAGGGAAAGGTAATTATAAAGCACCGAGAGGAGGGAAATATACAGTGATCACCCACTTTGCGTCCACCGCATTTTTATTGGAAATCGCAATTCGCTGAGTTGAATGCAGTGCTTCCTACGCTGCCTCAATGAATTCTAATGAAAAAATTTCGAACAAGTTTTAGATGAGGGTTTTGCCTTTCCTAATGGCACATTAAAAAAGGAAAGGTAAATATAAAGCACAGAGAGAAGGGAAATATACAGTGATCACCCACTTTGCGTCCACCGCATTTTTTATTGGAAATCGCAATTCGCTGAGTTGAATGCAGTGCTTCCTACGCTGCCTCAATGAATTCTAATGAAAAATAATTTCGAACAAGTTTTAGATGAGGGTTTTGCCTTTCCCTAATGGCACATTAAAGAAGGGAAAGGTAAATATAAAGCACAGAGAGAAGGGAAATATACAGTGATCACCCACTTTGCGTCCACCGCATTTTTATTGGAAATCGCAATTCGCTGAGTTGAATGCAGTGCTTCCTACGCTGCCTCAATGAATTCTAATGAAAATAATTTCGAACAAGTTTTAGATGAGGGTTTTGAGGGTTTTCCTAATGGCACATTAAAGAAGGGAAAGGTAAATATAAAGCACAGAGAGAAGGGAAATATACAGTGATCACCCACTTTGCGTCCACCGCATTTTTTATTGGAAATCGCAATTTGAGTTGAATGCAGTGCTTCCTACGCTGCCTCAATGAATTCTAATGAAAAATAATTTCGAACAAGTTTTAGATGAGGGTTTTGCCTTTCCCTAATGGCACATTAAAGAAGGGAAAGGTAAATACAAAGCACAGAGAGAAAGGGAAATATACAGTGATCACCCACTTTGCGTCCACCGCATTTTTTTTGGAAATCGCAATTCGCTGAGTTGAATGCAGTGCTTCCTACGCTGCCTCAATGAATTCTAATGAAAAAAATAATTTCGAACAAGTTTTAGATGAGGGTTTTGCCTTTCCCTAATGGCACATTAAAGAAGGGAAAGGTAAATATAAAGCACAGAGAGAAGGGAAATATACAGTGATCACCCACTTTGCGTCCACCGCATTTTTATTGGAAATCGCAATTCGCTGAGTTGAATGCAGTGCTTCCTACGCTGCCTCAATGAATTCTAATGAAAAATAATTTCGAACAAGTTTTAGATGAGGGTTTTGCCTTTCCCTAATGGCACATTAAAGAAGGGAAAGGTAAATATAAAGCACAGAGAGAAGGGAAATATACAGTGATCACCCACTTTGCGTCCATTTTTATTGGAAATCGCAATTTTTATTCAAAATTCTAATGAAAATAATTTCGAACAAGTTTTGATGAGGGTTTTGAATGCACATTAAAGAAGGGAAAGGTAAATATAAAGCTACGATCACCCACTTTGCGTCCACCGCATTTTTATTGGAAATCGCAATTCGCTGATACGCTGCCTCAATGAATTCTAATGAAAAATAATTTCGAACAAGTTTTAGATGAGGGTTTTGCCTTTCCCTAATGGCACATTAAAGAAGGGAAAGGTAAATATAAAGCACAGAGAGAAGGGAAATATACAGTGATCACCCACTTTGCGTCCACCGCATTTTTATTGGAAATCGCAATTCGCTGAGTTGAATGCAGTGCTTCCTACGCTGCCTCAATGAATTCTAATGAAAAATAATTTCGAACAAGTTTTAGATGAGGGTTTTGCCTTTCCCTAATGGCACATTAAAGAAGGAAAGGTAAATATAAAGCACAGAGAGAAAGGGAAATATACAGTGATCACCCACTTTGCGTCCACCGCATTTTTATTGGAAATCGCAATTCGCTGAGTTGAATGCAGTGCTTCCTACGCTGCCTCAATGAATTCTAATGAAAAATAATTTCGAACAAGTTTTAGATGAGGGTTTTGCCTTTCCCTAATGGCACATTAAAGAAGGGAAAAGTAAATATAAAGCACAGAGAGAAGGGAAATATACAGTGATCACCCACTTTGCGTCCACCGCATTTTTATTGGAAATCGCAATTCGCTGAGTTGAATGCAGTGCTTCCTACGCTGCCTCAATGAATTCTAATGAAAAATAATTTCGAACAAGTTTTAGATGAGGGTTTTGCCTTTCCCTAATGGCACATTAAAGAAGGGAAAGGTAAATATAAAGCACAGAGAGAAGGGAAATATACAGTGATCACCCACTTTGCGTCCACCGCATTTTTATTGGAAATCGCAATTCGCTGAGTTGAATGAATGCATTGCTTCCTACGCTGCCTCAATGAATTCTAATGAAAAATAATTTCGAACAAGTTTTAGATGAGGGTTTTGCCTTTCCCTAATGGCACATTAAAGAAGGGAAAGGTAAATATAAAGCTCAGAGAGAAGGGAAATATACAGTGATCACCCACTTTGCGTCCACCGCATTTTTATTGGAAATCGCATTTTTATGCCTCAATGAATTCTAATGAAAAATAATTTCGAACAAGTTTTAGAAGGGTTTTGCCTTTCCTAATGGCACATTAAAGAAGGAAAGGTAAATATAAAGCACCGAGAAGGGAAATATGATTTTTGAATTGGAAATCGCAATTCGCTGAGTTGAATGCAGTGCTTCCTACGCTGCCTCAATGAATTCTAATGAAAAATAATTTCGAACAAGTTTTAGATGAGGGTTTTGCCTTTCCCTAATGGCACATTAAAGAAGGGAAAGGTAAATATAAAGCACAGAGAGAAGGAAATATACAGTGATCACCCACTTTGCGTCCACCGCATTTTTATTGGAAATCGCAATTCGCTGAGTTGAATGCAGTGCTTCCTACGCTGCCTCAATGAATTCTAATGAAAAATAATTTCGAACAAGTTTTAGATGAGGGTTTTGCCTTTCCCTAATGGCACATTAAAAAGAAGGAAAGGTAAATATAAAGCACAGAGAGAAGGGAAATATACAGTGATCACCCACTTTGCGTCCACCGCATTTTATTGGAAATCGCAATTCGCTGAGTTGAATGCAGTGCTTCCTACGCTGCCTCAATGAATTCTAATGAAAAATAATTTCGAACAAGTTTTAGATGAGGGTTTTGCCTTTCCCTAATGGCACATTAAAGAAAGGAAAGGTAAATATAAAGCACAGAGAGAAGGGAAATATACAGTGATCACCCACTTTGCGTCCACCGCATTTTTATTGGAAATCGCAATTCGCTGAGTTGAATGCAGTGCTTCCTACGCTGCCTCAATGAATTCTAATGAAAAATAATTTCGAACAAATTTTTAGATGGGGGTTGTGCCTTTCCCTAATGGCACATTAAAGAAGGGAAAGGTAAATATAAAGCACAGAGAGAAGGGAAATATACAGTGATCACCCACTTTGCGTCCACCGCATTTTTATTGGAAATCGCAATTCGCTGAGTTGAATGCAGTGCTTCCTACGCTGCCTCAATGAATTCTAATGAAAAATAATTTCGAACAAGTTTTAGATGAGGGTTTTGCCTTTCCCTAATGGCACATTAAAGAAGGAAAGGTAAATATAAAGCACAGAGAGAAGGAAATATACAGTGATCACCCACTTTGCGTCCACCGCATTTTTATTGAAATCGCAATTCGCTGAGTTGAATGCAGTGCTTCCTACGCTGCCTCAATGAATTCTAATGAAAAATAATTTCGAACAAGTTTTAGATGTGGGTTTTGCCTTTCCCTAATGGCACATTAAAGAAGGGAAAGGTAAATATAAAGCACAGAGAGAAGGGAAATATACAGTGATCACCCACTTTGCGTCCACCGCATTTTTAGTGGAAATCGCAATTCGCTGAGTTGAATGCAGTGCTTCCTACGCTGCCTCAATGAATTCTAATGAAAAATAATTTCGAACAAGTTTTAGATGAGGGTTTTGCCTTTCCCTAATGGCACATTAAAGAAGGGAAAGGTAAATATAAAGCACAGAGAGAAGGGAAATATACAGTGATCACCCACTTTGCGTCCACCGCATTTTTATTGGAAATCGCAATTCGCTGAGTTGAATGCAGTGCTTCCTACGCTGCCTCAATGAATTCTAATGAAAAATAATTTCGAACAAGTTTTAGATGAGGGTTTTGCCTTTCCCTAATGGCACATTAAAGAAGGGAAAGGTAAATATAAAGCACACAGAGAAGGGAAATATACAGTGATCACCCACTTTGCGTCCACCGCATTTTTATTGAAATCGCAATTCGCTGAGTTGAATGCAGTGCGTAGAATCGTTAAATGCCCAAGTTCGTCGAATGCCTTCGTTTGCCGTAGCCGGACGTGTGTCGTGCCCGGACAGTGGTGATGGGTCCACTAGCCCGAAGTAGTGCCGAAGTGCTGCGTCGGTGGCCTTCGTTTACCGTAGCCGGACTCCCGTCATGCGCCTCAGAAGGTAAGTGCGTAAAGTGCGTAGTTTTGTCGAAGGCCTTCGTTTGCCGTAGTAGCCGGACTCCCGTACTGCGCCTTAAGAGGCATGTGCGTAAGTCCCGTAGAAGGCGGCCCCCTTCGTTCACCGTAGCCGGACTCCCGTAATGCGCCTTAAGCACTGCCTAGCACGAGATTTTCTCAAATGAACCGACCGACCGACCAAAGTCGGGTAAACGGCGGATGTAACTGTTACTGACTTAAGTTGTGAGCAGATGCCTCGTCATCTCGCAAGTGTCGAACGAACAGCAAAGCGATGATGACGAAGCGCGCGTTCTTTCGTTCGCTTTCCGACTGCCGCAAGCGAGCTGATAGCTTGCTCCGTGCGTAAGTCCCGTAGAATCGTTAAATGCCCAAGTTCGTCGAAATGTCCCGTAGAATCGTTAAATGCCCAAGTTCGTCGAATGCCTTCGTTTGCCGTAGCCGGACGCGTGTCGTGCCTGCCTGGACAGTGGTGATGGGACCACTAGCCCGAAATTGTAGCAGCAGTAGTAGTGCCTAAGTGCGTCGGTGGCCTTCGTTTACCGCAGCCGGAGAAGGCCTTCGTTTGCCGTAGCCGGACCCCCGTCAGGCGTCAGGCGCCTCAGAATTTTAAGCGCGTAAAGTGCGTAGTTTTGTCGAAGGCCTTCGTGCGCCGGAAAGTGCGTAGTTTTGTCGAAGGCCTTCGTCTGCCGTAGCCGGACTCCCGTACTGCGCCTTAAGAGGCATGTGCGTAGAAGGCGCTTCCCCCCCCTTCGTTCACCGTAGCCGGACTCCCGTAATGCGCCTTAGAAGGTAAGTGCGTAGTTCCTTAGAAGGAGGCCTTCGTTTGCCGTAGCCGGACGCGCGTCGCCCGCCTCGGCAGCGATCGGCGAAATTACTTTTCGGACGAAGTTACGATTTTCGGTTTTTTGGGAAAAATTCAAAAATAAAATTCGAATATCAAACTGAACCTATTGATTGTTGTTTCTATGTGATTTCTAAGCTTCTTGTATAGTTTCTGTATCGGACAGTATGAAATTTTGCAAAAAAGCAAAGGTTGTTACACGAACCGCATTCGTCTGCTAAAGACTGAAAAGAGAGCGGCCGGACGGACGGACGGACGGACGGGGACGGCGGGGGGCGCGGCGGACAGGAAGTGTCGTCGACGACGACGACGACGACGACGACGACGACGACGACGACGACGACGACAGCACAGCAAGCGACGGCGACAGCCGGTACTCCTGCTGCCGTGCGGTAAGTGGCGTCGATTCGTCGACGGCCTTCCGTTTGCCGTAGCCGGACTCCCGCACTGCGCCTTACGAGGCACCACGTGCGTAAAGTCCCGTGGAAGGAGAAGTAGGAGGCCTTCGTTTGCCGTAGCCGGACTCCGTAATGCGTAATGCGCCCTAAGAGGCATGTGCGTAACTTCCGTAGAATCGTTAAATGCCCAAGTTCGTCGAATGCCTTCGTTTGCCGTAGCCGGACGTGTGTCGTGCCCGGACAGTGGTGATGGGTCCACTAGCCCGAAGTAGTGCCGAAGTGCTGCGTCGGTGGCCTTCGTTTACCGTAGCCGGACTCCCGTCATGCGCCTCAGAAGGTAAGTGCGTAAAGTGCGTAGCGTAAAGTGCGCGAGGCGTTTACTGCGCCTTTTGTGCGAAGGCCTTCGTTTGCCGTTACCGTAGCCGGACTCCCGTACTGCGCCTTAAGAGGCATGTGTAAGTCCCGTAAGTCGTTGCCGTCGTGTCGTCTCCGCACTGCCTAGCGGCCCCAAATGAACCGACCGTTCGACCAAAGCCGGTAAACTCCCGTAATGCGCCTTAAGAGGCATGTGTCCTAAGTCCGATGTGACGTAGCGCGCGTCGTTGCCGTCGTGTCGTCTCCGCGTAACTGCCTAAATGCACGAGTTCGTTTCGTTCAAATGAACCGGACCGACCGACCAAAGTCGGGTAAACGGCGGATGTAACTGTGTACTGACGTCGGTGGCCTTCGTTTACCGCATGCCTCGTCTCTCGCAAGTCAGTCCGATGCGAAGCGTCTGCCGTAGCCGGACTCCCGTTGATGCCCGAATGAGCGAAAAGCGCGTGCCCTTCGTTCACCGCGTTCCCGTAGAATCGCCGAAGGTAAGCGCGCCTTAGAAGGAGGCTTTCGTTCGCCGGACGCGCGTCGCCCGCCTCGGCAGCGATCGGCGAAATTACTTTTCGGACGAAGTTACGATTTTCGGTTTTTGGGAAAAATTCAAAAAAAAAATTCGAATATCAAACTGAACCTATTGATTGTTGTTTATGTGATTTCTAAGCTTCTTGTATAGTTTCTGTATCGGACAGTATGAAATTTGCAAAAAAAAAAGCAAAAGGTTCGAACCGAACCGCATTCGTCTGCTAAAGACTCGGACGGACGGACGGACGGACGGCGCCGGTGGGACGGCGCGTCGACGACGACGACGACGACGACGACGACGACGACTGCCTGCGACAGCCGGTACTCCTGCTGCCGTGCGGTAAGTGTCGACGGCCTTCCGTTTGCCGTAGCCGGACTCCCGGTGATGGGACCCGTGCTAAAGCCCGAAAGGCCTTGGCGTAGCCGATTCGCGAGCCGTTTAGCCGTAGCCTAACAGTGGTGCGTCGTAAAGGTGGCCTTCGTTTGCCGTAGCCGGACTCCCGTAATGCGCATTACGATGCATGTGCGTAAGTCCCGTAGAATCGTTAAATGCGTAAGTTCGTCGAATGCCTTCGTTTGCCGTAGCCGGACGTGCGTCGTGCCGAACAGTGCGTAGTTTTGTCGAAGGCCTTCGTCTGCCGTAGCCCCGTGCCTGGTGCCGTGCCGGTCGCCCGTTTAGCCGGAGCCGACTGCGCCCGGCATGCGCCGTAGAAGGCACCGTAGCCGGTGCGTAATGCGTAATTTTGTCGAAGGCCTTTCGTTTACCGTAGCCGGACTCCCGTAATGCGCCGGCCCCCGTAAGTCCCGTAGAAGGCCACCGTAATGCGCCCGTGTCCGCGTAAGTCCCGTAGAATCGTTGCGCCTTCGTTTGCCGTAGCCGGACGTGCGTCGTGCCTGAACAGTGGTCATGGGACCACTAGTTCGTTTACCGTAGCCGGACTCCCGTAATGCGCGCCAGAAGAAGTTGCGTAGTTCCGAAAGGCCTTCGTTTGCCGTAGCCGGCGCGTCGCCCGCCTCGGCAGCGATCGGCGAAATTACTTTTCGGACGAAGTTACGATTTTCGTTTTTTGGGAAAAATTCAAAAAATAAAATTCGAATATCAAACTGAACCTATTGATTGTTGTTTCTATGTGATTTCTAAGCTTCTTGTATAGTTTCTGTATCGGACAGTATGAAATTTTGCAAAAAAGCAAAGGTTGTTACACGAACCGCATTCGTCTGCTAAAGACTGAAAGAGAGAGCGGACGGACGGACGGACGGACGGACGGACGGACGGGCGGTGGCGGCGGGCGGGCGGACGACGACGACGACGACGACGACGACGACGACGACGACGACGACGACGACGACGACGGCGGTACTCCTGCAGTGCGCGACGGCGACAGCCGGTACTCGTGCTGCCGTGCGGTAAGTGGCGTCGATTCGTCGACGGCCTTCCGTTTGCCGTAGCCGGACTCCCGCACTGCGCCTTACGAGGCACCACGTGCGTAAAGTCCCGTGGAAGGAGAAGTAGGAGGCCTTCGTTTGCCGTAGCCGGACTCCCGTAATGCGCCCTAAGAGGCATGTGCGTAACTTCCGTAGAATCGTTAAATGCCCAAGTTCGTCGAATGCCTTCGTTTGCCGTAGCCGGACGTGTGTCGTGCCCGGACAGTGGTGATGGGTCCACTAGCCCGAAGTAGTGCCGAAGTGCTGCGTCGGTGGCCTTCGTTTACCGTAGCCGGACTCCCGTCATGCGCCTCAGAAGGTAAGTGCGTAAAGTGCGTAGTTTTGTCGAAGGCCTTCGTTTGCCGTAGTAGCCGGACTCCCGTACTGCGCCTTAAGAGGCATGTGCGTAGGAGTCCCGTAAGAAGGCGGCCCCTTCGTTCACCGTAGCCGGACTCGCGTAATGCGCCCGAGGCATGTGCCTAAGTCCCCCAAGTTCGTTCACCGTAGCCGGTTCGTCTCAAATGCCGACCGACCGACCAAAGTCGGCCCCGTATGCCCGTGCCGCGCGTTAAGAGGCGTGCCCGTTCGTCGTGCCTAAGTCCTCCCGTAATGCGTAGAGTCGTTGCTTCGTCGTGTCGTCTCCGCACTGCCTAGCACGAGATTTTTCAAATGAACCGACCGACCGACCAAAGTCGGGTAAACGGCGGATATAACTGTTACTGACTTAAGTTGTGAGCAGATGCCTCGTCATCTCGCAAGTGTCCGAACAGCAAAGCGATGATGACGAAGCGCGCGTTCTTTCGTTCGCTTTCCGAAGTGGCGTCGATTCGTCGGCCTTCGTTCGAGCCTGCCGCAAGCGAGCTGCTCCGTGCCGTGCGTAAGTCCCGTAGAATCGTTAAATGCCAAGTTCGTCGAATGCCTTCGTTTGCGTAGCCCGTGCGTAAGTCCCGTAGAATCGTTAAATGCCCGGAAGTTCGTCGAATGCCTTCGTTTGCCGTAGCCGGACGCGTGTCGTGCCTGCCTGGACAGTGGTGATGGGACCACCACGAAGTAGCCCGAAATTCGGTAGCAGCAGTAGTAGTGCCGTAAAGTGCGTCGGTGGCCTTCGTTTGTCCGCAGCCTTCGTTTACCTCCATGTGCGTAAGTCAGGCGCCGCATTAGGCAGGCAGAAGCCGTAAGTGCGTAAAGTGCGTAGTTTTGTCGAATGCCTTCGTCTGCCGTAGCCGGACTCCCGTACTGCGCCCAGTGGGCATGGGTTGCGTAGAAGTGCCGAAGGCCCCCCCTTCGTTCACCGTAGCCGGACTCCCGTAATGCGCCTTAGAAGGTAAGTGCGTAGTTCCTTAGAAGGAGGCCTTCGTTTGCCGTAGCCGGACGCGCGTCGCCCGCCTCGGCAGCGATCGGCGAAAACTTTTTTTCGGACGAAGTTACGATTTTCGGTTTTTTGGGAAAAATTCAAAAAATAAAATTCGAATATCAAACTGAACCTATTGATTGTTGTTTCTATGTGATTTCTAAGCTTCTTGTATAGTTTCTGTATCGGACAGTATGAAATGCAAAAAAAAAAGCAAAGGTTGTTACGAACGAACCGCATTCGTCTGACTAAAGACTGAAAGAAAGACGGACGGACGGACGGACGGACGGACGGCGGACGGCGGCGGACGACGACGACGCGACGACGACGACGACGACGACGACGACGACGACGACGACGACGACGACGACGACAGCACAGCAAGCGACGGCGACAGCCGGTACTCCTGCTGCCGTGCGGTAAGTGGCGTCGATTCGTCGACGGCCTTCCGTTTGCCGTAGCCGGACTCCCGCACTGCGCCTTACGAGGCACCACGTGCGTAAAGTCCCGTGGAAGGAGAAGTAGGAGGCCTTCGTTTGCCGTAGCCGGACTCCCGTAATGCGCCCTAAGAGGCATGTGCGTAACTTCCGTAGAATCGTTAAATGCCCAAGTTCGTCGAATGCCTTCGTTTGCCGTAGCCGGACGTGTGTCGTGCCCGGACAGTGGTGATGGGTCCACTAGCCCGAAGTAGTGCCGAAGTGCTGCGTCGGTGGCCTTCGTTTACCGTAGCCGGACTCCCGTCATGCGCCTCAGAAGGTAAGTGCGTAAAGTGCGTAGTTTTGTCGAAGGCCTTCGTTTGCCGTAGTAGCCGGACTCCCGTACTGCGCCTTAAGAGGCATGTGCGTAAGTCCCGTAGAAAGGCCTTCGTTCTCCGTAGCCGGACTCCCGTAATGCGCCTTAAGCCGGAAGTCCCGTTCCCGTAAAGGCCCCTTCGTTCACCGTAGCCGGACTCCCGTAATGCGCCTTAAGAGGCATGTGCCTAAGTCCTTGTAGAGTCGTTGCCGTCGTGTCGTCTCCGCACTGCCTAGCACGAGATTTTCTCAAATGAACCGACCGACCGACCGACCGACCAAAGTCGGGTAAACGGCGGATGTAACTGTTACTGACTTAAGTTGTGAGCAGATGCCTCGTCATCTCGCAAGTGTCCGAACAGCAAAGCGATGATGACGAAGCGCGCGTTCTTTCGTTCGCTTTCCGACTGCCGCAAGCGAGCTGATAGCTTGCTCCGTGCGTAAGTCCCGTAGAATCGTTAAATGCCCAAGTTCGTCGAATGCCTTCGTTTGCCGCCGGACGCCGGACGCGTGCCGTAGCCGTGCGTGTCGACCTGATGGGTGGTGATGGGACCACTAGCCCGAAATTGTAGCAGCAGTAGTAGTGCCTAAGTGCGTCGGTGGCCTTCGTTTACCGCAGCCGGACTCCCGTCAGGCGCCTCAGAAGGTAAGTGCGTAAAGTGCGTAGTTTTTTGAAGGCCTTCGTCTGCCGTTCGTCTGGAGCCGGACCCGTACTGCGCCTTAAGAGGCAGGCATGTGCGTAGAAGGCGGCCCCCTTCGTTCACCGTAGCCGGACTACGTGCCTCCCGTAATGCGCCTTAGAAGGTAAGTGCGTAGTTCCTTAGAAGGAGGCCTTCGTTTGCCGTAGCCGGACGCGCGTCGCCCGCCTCGGCAGCGATCGGCGAAATTACTTTTCGGACGAAGTTACGATTTTCGGTTTTTTGGGAAAAAAAAAAAATAAAATTCGAATATCAAACTGAACCTATTGATTGTTGTTTCTATGTGATTTCTAAGCTTCTTGTATAGTTTCTGTATCGGACAGTATGAAATGCAAAAAAAAGCAAAGGTTGTTACACGAACCGCATTCGTCTGCTAAAAGACTGAAAGAGAGAGCGGACGGACGGACGGACGGACGGACGGCCCGGGCGCGGCGGCGGACGACGACGACGACGACGACGACGACGACGACGACGACGACGACGACGACAGCACAGCAAGCGACGGCGACAGCCGGTACTCCTGCTGCCGTGCGGTAAGTGGCGTCGATTCGTCGACGGCCTTCCGTTTGCCGTAGCCGGACTCCCGCACTGCGCCTTACGAGGCACCACGTGCGTAAAGTCCCGTGGAAGAAAGTAGGAGGCCTTCGTTTGCCGTAGCCGGACTCCCGTAATGCGCCCTAAGAGGCATGTGCGTAACTTCCGTAGAATCGTTAAATGCCCAAGTTCGTCGAATGCCTTCGTTTGCCGTAGCCGGTTTGCCGTAGCCCGGACCGGTGATGGGTCGTGCCCGGACAGTGGTGATGGGTCCACTAGCCCGAAGTAGTGCCGAAGTGTGCGTCGGTGGCCTTCGGGCCTTCGCCGGACCGTAGCCGGACTCCCGTCATGCGCCTCAGAAGGTAAGTGCGTAAAGTGCGTAGTTTTGTCGAAGGCCTTCGTTTGCCGTAGTAGCCGGACTCCCGTACTGCGCCTTAAGAGGCATGTGCGTAAGTCCCGTAGAAGGCGGCCCCTTCGTTCCCCGTAGCCGGACTCCCGTAATGCGGCCTTCCGTTCCGTAATGCGCCTTAAGAGGCCGTAAGCGCCCGTAGCAGAGAGTCGTCGCCGTCGTCGTCGTTAATGCCTTAAGTCCTACCGAGTCGTAGAGTCGTTGCCGTCGTGTCGTTTCCGCACTGCCTAACGAGATTTTCTCAAATGAACCGACCGACCGACCAAAGTCGGGTAAACGGCGGATGTAACTGTTACTGACTTAAGTTGTGAGCAGATGCCTCGTCATCTCGCAAGTGTCCGAACAGCAAAGCGATGATGACGAAGCGCGCGTTCTTTCGTTCGCTTTCCGACTGCCGCAAGCGAGCTGATAGCTTGCTTCCGTGCGTAAGTCCCGTAGAATCGTTAAATGCCCAAGTTCGTCGAATGCGTAAGTCCCGTAGAATCGTTGCCGTAGCCGGACGCGTGCCGGACGCGTGTCGTGCCTGCCTGGACAGTGGTGATGGGACCACTAGCCCGCAGTAGCAGCAGTAGTAGTGCGTGTGCGTCGGTGGCGTCGGTGGCCTTCGTTTACCCCGGACTCCCGTAAGCCGGAGTGCGTCCCGTCAGTAAAGTCGTGCCGTAAGTGCGTTGTGCGTGCGTTTTGCGTCGTGCGCGCCTTCGTCTGCCGTAGCCGGACTCCCGTACTGCGCCTTAAGAGGCAGTGGCGTAGAAGGCGCCCCCCCCCTTCGTTCACCGTAGCCGGACTCCCGTAATGCGCCTTAGAAGGTAAGTGCGTAGTTCCGGAAGAAGGAGGCCTTCGTTTGCCGTAGCCGGACGCGCGTCGCCCGCCTCGGCAGCGATCGGCGAAATTACTTTTCGGACGAAGTTACGATTTTCGGTTTTTGGGAAAAATTCAAAAATAAAATTCGAATATCAAACTGAACCTATTGATTGTTGTTTCTATGTGATTTCTAAGCTTCTTGTATAGTTTCTGTATCGGACAGTATGAAATTTTGCAAAAAAAAAGCAAAGGTTGTTACACGAACCGCATTCGTCTGCTAAAGACTGAAAAGAGAGCGGCCGGACGGACGGACGGACGGGACGGACGGACGGCGGCGGCCCGGTGGCGCGGCGGACGACGACGACGACGACGACGACGACGACGACGACGACGACGACGACGACGACGACGACAGCACAGCAAGCGACGGCGACAGCCGGTACTCCTGCTGCCGTGCGGTAAGTGGCGTCGATTCGTCGACGGCCTTCCGTTTGCCGTAGCCGGACTCCCGCACTGCGCCTTACGAGGCACCACGTGCGTAAAGTCCCGTGGAAGGAGAAGTAGGAGGCCTTCGTTTGCCGTAGCCGGACTCCCGTAATGCGCCCTAAGAGGCATGTGCGTAACTTCCGTAGAATCGTTAAATGCCCAAGTTCGTCGAATGCCTTCGTTTGCCGTAGCCGGACGTGTGTCGTGCCCGGACAGTGGTGATGGGTCCACTAGCCCGAAGTAGTGCCGAAGTGCTGCGTCGGTGGCCTTCGTTTACCGTAGCCGGACTCCCGTCATGCGCCTCAGAAGGAGTGCGTAAAGTGCGTAGTTTTGAAAGGCCTTCGTTTGCCGTAGCCGGAGTGCGTAAAGCGCGTAGGTTTTGTCGAAGGCCTTCGTTTGCCGTAGTAGCCGGACTCCCGTACTGCGCCTTAAGAGGCATGTGCGTAAGTCCCGCGCGCCCCCTTCGTTCACCGTAGCCGGACTCCCGTAATGCGCCTTAAGAGGCATGTGCCTAAGTCCTTGTAGAGTCGTTGCCGTCGTGTCGTCTCCGCACTGCCTAGCACGAGATTTTCTCAAATGAACCGACCGACCGACCAAAGTCGGGTAAACGGCGGATGTAACTGTTACTGACTTAAGTTGTGAGCAGATGCCTCGTCATCTCGCAAGTGTCCGAACAGCAAAGCGATGATGACGAAGCGCGCGTTCTTTCGTTCGCTTTCCGACTGCCGCAAGCGAGCTGATAGCTTGCTCCGTGCGTAAGTCCCGTAGAATCGTTAAATGCCCAAGTTCGTCGAATGCCTTCGTTTGCCGTAGCCGGACGCGTGTCGTGCCTGCCTGGACAGTGGTGATGGGACCACTAGCCCGAAATTGTAGCAGCAGTAGTAGTGCCTAAGTGCGTCGGTGGCCTTCGTTTACCGCAGCCGGACTCCCGTCAGGCGCCAGAAAGAAGGTAAGTGCGTAAAGTGCGTAGTTTTGTCGAAGGCCTTCGTCGCCGTAGCCGGACTCCCGTATGCGCCGGACTCCCGTACTGCGCCTTAAGAGGCATGTGCGTAGAAGGCGGCCCCCCCAACCTTCACCGTAGCCGGACTCCCGTAATGCGCCATAGAAGGTAAGTGCGTAGTTCCTTAGAAGGAGGCCTTCGTTTGCCGTAGCCGGACGCGCGTCGCCCGCCTCGGCAGCGATCGGCGAAATTACTTTTCGGACGAAGTTACGATTTTCGGTTTTTTGGGAAAAATTCAAAAATAAAATTCGAATATCAAACTGAACCTATTGATTGTTGTTTCTATGTGATTTCTAAGCTTCTTGTATAGTTTCTTATCGGACAGTATGAAATTTTGCAAAAAAGCAAAGGTTGTTACACGAACCGCATTCGTCTGCTAAAGACTGAAAGAGAGAGCGGAAAGAGACGGACGGACGGACGGACGGACGGACGGCGGACGGCGGACGGACGACGACGACGACGACGACGACGACGACGACGACGACGACACGACGACGACGACGACGGCGACAGACGGCGACGGCGACAGCCGGCTCCTGCTGCCGACGCGGTGGTGGCGTCGATTCGTCGACGGCCTTCCGTTTGCCGTAGCCGGACTCCCGCACTGCGCCTTACGAGGCACCACGTGCGTAAAGTCCCGTGGAAGGAGAAGTAGGAGGCCTTCGTTTGCCGTAGCCGGACTCCCCCGTAATGCATTAAGAGGCATGTGCGTAAGTCCGTAGAATCGTTAAATGCCCAAGTTCGTCGAATGCCTTCGTTTGCCGTAGCCGGACGTTCGTGTGGTGATGGGAACAGTGGTGATGGGTCCACTAGCCCGGTAGTGCCGAAGTGCTGCGTCGGTGGCCTTCGTTTACCGTAGCCGGACTCCCGTCATGCGCCTCAGAAGGTAAGTGCGTAAAGTGCGTAGTTTTGTCGAAGGCCTTCGTTTGCCGTAGTAGCCGGACTCCCGTACTGCGCCTTAAGAGGCATGTGCGTAAGTCCCGTAGAAGGCGGCCCCTTCGTTCACCGTAGCCGGACTCCCGTAATGCGCCTTAAGAGGCATGTGCCTAAGTCCTTGTAGAGTCGTTGCCGTCGTGTCGTCTCCGCACTGCCTAGCACGAGATTTTCTCAAATGAACCGACCGACCGACCAAAGTCGGGTAAACGGCGGATGTAACTGTTACTGACTTGTTACTGACTTAAGTTGTGAGCAGATGCCTCGTCATCTCGCAAGTGTCCGAACAGCAAAGCGATGATGACGAAGCGCGCGTTCTTTCGTTCGCTTTCCGAAAGCGAGCTGAGCGAGCTTGCTCCGTGCGTAAGTCCCGTAGAATCGTTAAATGCCCCCGTGCGTAAGTCCCGTAGAATCGTTAAATGCCCAAGTTCGTCGAATGCCTTCGTTTGCCGTAGCCGGACGCGTGTCGTGCCTGCCTGGACAGTGGTGATGGGACCACTAGCCCGAAATTGTAGCAGCAGTAGTAGTGCCTAAGTGCGTCGGTGGCCTTCGTTTACCGCAGCCGGACTCCCGTCAGGCGCCTCAGAAGGTAAGTGCGTAAAGTGCGTAGTTTTGTCGAAGGCCTTCGTCTGCCGTAGCCGGACTCCCGTACTGCGCCTTAAGGCAGGCGTGTGCGTAGGCGCCCCCCCCTTCGTTCACCGTAGCCGGACTCCCGTAATGCGCCTTAGAAGGTAAGTGCGTAGTTCCTTAGAAGGAGGCCTTCGTTTGCCGTAGCCGGACGCGCGTCGCCCGCCTCGGCAGCGATCGGCGAAATTACTTTTCGGACGAAGTTACGATTTTCGAGGCCTTTTTTTTGGGAAAAATTCAAAAAAAATTCGAATATCAAATATTCGAATATCAAACTGAACCTATTGATTGTTGTTTCTATGTGATTTCTAAGCTTCTTGTATAGTTTCTGTATCGGACAGTATGAAATTTTGCAAAAAAGCAAAGGTTGTTACACGAACCGCATTCGTCTGCTAAAGACTGAAAGAGAGAGCGGCCGGACGTACGGACGGACGGCGGACGGGGCGCGGCGGGAGGAAGCGACGGCGACGACGACGACGACGACGACGACGACGACGACGACGACGACGACGACGACGACAGCACAGCAAGCGACGGCGACAGCCGGTACTCCTGCTGCCGTGCGGTAAGTGGCGTCGATTCGTCGACGGCCTTCCGTTTGCCGTAGCCGGACTCCCGCACTGCGCCTTACGAGGCACCACGTGCGTAAAGTCCCGTGGAAGGAGAAGTAGGAGGCCTTCGTTTGCCGTAGCCGGACTCCCGTAATGCGCCCTAAGAGGCATGTGCGTAACTTCCGTAGAATCGTTAAATGCCCAAGTTCGTCGAATGCCTTCGTTCGTTTGCCCGGAGCCGGACGTCGTGCCCGGACAGTGGTGATGGGGACAGTGGTGATGGGTCCACTAGCCCGAAGTAGTGCCGAAGTGCTGCGTCGGTGGCCTTCGTTTACCGTAGCCGGACTCCCGTCATGCGCCTCAGAAGGTAAGTGCGTAAAGTGCGTAGTTTTGTCGAAGGCCTTCGTTTGCCGTAGTAGCCGGACTCCCCGTACTGCGCCTTAAGAGGCATGTGCGTAAGTCCCGTAGAAGGCGGCCCCTTCGTTCACCGTAGCCGGACTCCCGTAATGCGCATTTAAGAGGCATGTGCCTAAGTCCTTGTAGAGTCGTTAAAGTCGTTGTTCGTCGTGTCGTCTCCGCACTGCCTAGCACGATTTTTTTCTCAAATGAACCGACCGACCGACCAAAGTCGGTAAACGGCGTCGGCGCGATGTAAATGTGACTTAGCTGAGTAACTGTTACTGACCAGAGCAGATGCCTCGTCATCTCGCAAGTGTCCGAACAGCAAATCGATGCGATGACGAAGCGCGACGCGCGCGTTTTTTCGTTTCGCGAATATCAGCTGAGCGCGCCGTTTCGTCGTAAAAGCGTTTTTTCGTAAAATTCCGCGAATCGTTAATGCCGCGCCGTCGTCGTCGCCGCGCCGTAGCCCCGCGTCGTTAAATGCGAAAGTTCGTCGAATGCCTTCGTTTGCCGTAGCCGGACGCGTCGTGCCTGCCTGGACAGTGGTGATGGGAACGTAGCGGCGCGTCGTCGGCCTTCGTTTGCCGTAGCCGGAAGTGCGTCGGCGCCTTCAGAAGGGACCCAGCCGGTCGAAGGCCTTCGTTTAGGCGTAGCCGGACTCCCGTGCGTAAAGTGCGTGCGTTTTGTCGAAGGCCTTCGTCTGCCGTAGCCGGACTCCCGTAGCCGACCCGAGGCGTGCGCGTGCGTTTTTTAAGAAGGCCTTCGTTGCCGTAGCCGGACTCCCGTACTGCGCCGAGGCATGTGCGTAGAAGGCGCCTTCTTCGTTTGCCGTCGACCGTAATGCCGTAGTGCGCCCGAAGGTCGTGCGCCGTTTCCGTGCGAAAGCGTAGAGGCCCGCCGACTAGCCCGTGCCGTTGCGCCTTCGATTCGTTTTAGCCGGTAATGCGCCTTTCGGCGAAGTTTTCGAAGGAGGCCTTCGTTTGCCGTAGCCGGACGCGCGTCGCCCGCCTCGGCAGCGATCGGCGAAATTTTTTTCGGACGAAGTTACGATTTTCGGTTTTTTTGGGAAAAATTCAAAAAATAAAATTCGAATATCAAACTGAACCTATTGATTGTTGTTTCTATGTGATTTCTAAGCTTCTTGTATAGTTTCTGTATCGGACAGTATGAAATTTTGCAAAAAAGCAAAGGTTGTTACACGAACCGCATTCGTCTGCTAAAAAGACTGAGAAGAGACGGACGGCGGACGGACGGACGGACGGACGGCGGTGGGCGGCGGGCGTCGGGCGACGACGACGACGACGACGACGACGACGACGACGACGACGACGACGACGACAGCGACAGCGCCGCGACAGCCGCGCGACAGCCGGTACTCCTGCTGCCGTGCGGTAAGTGGCGTCGATTCGTCGGACGCGTGCCGTACGTCCCGACGTCCTGAGGCGCCGTGCGTAAAGTGGCGTCGATTCGTCGACGGCCTTCCGTTTACCGTAGCCGGACTCCCGCACTGCGGCACCGAGGCACCACGTGCGTAAAGTCCCGTGGAGCCGGACTCCCGGCCGAAGTAGGAGGCCTTCGTTTGCCGTAGCCGGACTCCCGTAATGCGCCCTAAGAGGCATGTGCGTAAGTCCCGTAGAATCGTTAAATGCCCAAGTTCGTCGAATGCCTTCGTTTGCCGTAGCCGGACGTGTGTCGTGCCCGGACAGTGGTGACATCAAACTGAGCTGGCCCGAAGTAGTGACTGCGTAGTGCCGAAGTGTGCGTCGGTGGCCTTCGTTTACCGTAGCCGGACTCCCGTCATGCGCCTCAGAAGGTAAGTGCGTAAAGTGCGTAGTTTTGTCGAAGGCCTTCGTTTGCAGTAGCCGGACTCCCGTACTGCGCCTTAAGAGGCATGTGCGTAAGTAGAAGGCGGGACCCCTTCGTTCACCGTAGACGGAGCCCGACTCCCGAAATGCGAATGCGTAAGTCCGGAGTCGTTGCCGTCGTGTCGTTGCGCCTAGCACGTTTTTGGGAAAAATGAAAAAATAAAATTCGAATATCAAACGTCCTATTTAAGTTCTATGTGATTTTGCCGTCGTGTCGACAGTATGATTTTGCAAAAAAGCAAACGACGAACCGCATTCGTCTGCTAAAGACTGAAAGAGACCGACCGACCCGCTGCCGGCCAAGTTCGACGTTTGACGCGACGACGCGGCAGCGACGGTACGACGGACAGCGACGTCGATTCGTCGACGGCCTTCCGTTTCGACTTGTATAGTTTCTGTATCGGACGTGCGTAAAGTTTTGAGCAGATGCCGCATTCGATCTAAAGACTCCCGTAATCGCAACGGTGCGTCGTCCGAACAGCAAAGCGATGATGACGAACTCCTGCGCGCGTTCGATTCGTCGTTCGCCGTAGCCGGACTTCCGACTGCCGCAAGCCTTCGAGCTGTAGCCGGACTCCCGTTGCGCATTACGATGCGTGCGTAAGTCCCGTAGAATCGTTAAATGCCTAAGTTCGTCGAATGCCTTCGTTTGCCGTAGCCGGACGTGCCGTGCCGAACGTGTCGTGACCCTGCGGGACTAAGTGGTGGCCTTCGTTTACCCCGAAGCCCCCGTAGCGCCGCAGTAGTAGTCGTGCGTAAAGTGCGTTGCGTCGCAGGCCTTCGTTTAGGCCGCAGCCGGACGGACCCGTAAGGCGCCTTAAGAGGCATGTGTAAAGTCCCGTGCGAAGGCCTTCGTTTGCCGTAGCCGGACTCCCGTAATGCGCATTACGAGGCATGTGCGTAGAATCGTTAAATTAAGTTCGTCGAATGCCTTCGTTTGCCGCCGGACTCCCGTGCCCTGCGCCTTCGTTTACCGGGACCACGTCAGGCGTGCGAAGGAAGTGCCGTAAGTTCGGTGGCCTTCGCCGTACCGTAGCCGGACTCCCGTAATGCGCCTTAGAAGGTAAGTGCGTAGTTCCTTAGAAGGAGGCCTTCGTTTGCCGTAGCCGGACGCGCGTCGCCCGCCTCGGCAGCGATCGGCGAAATTACTTTTCGGACGAAGTTACGATTTTCGGTTTTTTGGGAAAAATTCAAAAATAAAATTCGAATATCAAACTGAACCTATTGATTGTTGTTTCTATGTGATTTCTAAGCTTCTTGTATAGTTTCTGTATCGGACAGTATGAAATTTTGCAAAAATTTTGCAAAAAAAAGCAAAGGTTGTTACACGAACCGTCATTCGTCTGCTAAAGAGAGAAAAGACGGACGGACGGACGGACGGACGGACGGACGGCCCGGTGGCGCGGCGGCGGAGACGACGACGACGACGACGACGACGACGACGACGACGACGACGACGACGACAGCACAGCAAGCGACGGCGACAGCCGGTACTCCTGCTGCCGTGCGGTAAGTGGCGTCGATTCGTCGACGGCCTTCCGTTTGCCGTAGCCGGACTCCCGCACTGCGCCTTACGAGGCACCACGTGCGTAAAGTCCCGTGGAAGGAGAAGTAGGAGGCCTTCGTTTGCCGTAGCCGGACTCCCGTAATGCGCCCTAAGAGGCATGCGCGTAACTTCCGTAGAATCGTTAAATGCCCAAGTTCGTCGAATGCCTTCGTTTGCCGTAGCCGGACGTGTGTCGTGCCCGGACAGTGGTGATGGGTCCACTAGCCCGAAGTAGTGCCGAAGTGCTGCGTCGGTGGCCTTCGTTTACCGTAGCCGGACTCCCGTCATGCGCCTCAGAAGGTAAGTGCGTAAAGTGCGTCGTTTTGTCGAAGGCCTTCGTTTGCCGTAGTAGCCGGACTCCCGTACTGCGCCTTAAGAGGCATGTGCGTAAGTCCCGTAGAAGGCGGCCCCTTCGTTCACCGTAGCCGGACTCCCGTAATGCGCCTTAAGAGGCATGTGCCTAAGTCTTGTAGAGTCGTTGCCGTCGTGTCGTCTCCGCACTGCCTAGCACGAGATTTTCTCAAATGAACCGACCGACCGACCAAAGTCGGGTAAACGGCGGATGTAACTGTTACTGACTTAAGTTGTGAGCAGATGCCTCGTCATCTCGCAAGTGTCCGAACAGCAAAGCGATGATGACGAAGCGCGCGTTCTTTCGTTCGCTTTCCGACTGCCGCAAGCGAGCTGATAGCTTGCTCCGTGCGTAAGTCCCGTAGAATCGTTAAATGCCCAAGTTCGTCGAATGCCTTCGTTTGCCGTAGCCGGACGTGCGTCGTGCCTGAACAGTGGTCATGGGACCACTAGCCCCGAAATTGTAAAGCAGCAGCAGTAGTAGTGCCTAAGTGCGTCGGTGGCCTTCGTTTACCGCAGGACTCCCGTCAGGCGCCTCAGAAGGTAAGTGCGTAAAGTGCGTAGTTTTGTCGAAGGCCTTCGTCTGCCGTAGCCGGACTCCCGTACTGCGCCTTTAAGGCATGTGCGCGAAGGCGGCCCCCCTTCGTTCACCGTAGCCGGACTCCCGTAATGCGCCTTAGAAGGTAAGTGCGTAGTTCCTTAGAAGGAGGCCTTCGTTTGCCGTAGCCGGACGCGCGTCGCCCGCCTCGGCAGCGATCGGCGAAATTACTTTTCGGACGAAGTTACGATTTTCGGTTTTTTTGGGAAAAATTCAAAAAATAAAATTCGAATATCAAACTGAACCTATTGATTGTTGTTTCTATGTGATTTCTAAGCTTCTTGTATAGTTTCTGTATCGGCAGTATGAAATTTTGCAAAAAAAGCAAAGGTTGTTACACGAACCGCATTCGCTAAAGACTAAAGTCTGCTAAAGACGGACGGAGCGGACGGACGGACGGACGGACGGACGGACGGCGCGGCGGACGGGACGACGACGGGCGACGACGACGACGACGACGACGACGACGACGACGACGACGACGACGACAGCACAGCAGCGACGGCGACAGCCGGTACTCCTGCTGCCGTGCGGTAAGTGGCGTCGATTCGTCGACGGCCTTCCGTTTGCCGTAGCCGGACTCCCGCACTGCGCCTTACGAGGCACACCGTGCGTAAAGTCCCGTGGAAGAGAGTAGGAGGCCTTCGTTTGCCGTAGCCGGACTCCCGTAATGCGCCCTAAGAGGCATGTGCGTAACTTCCGTAGAATCGTTAAATGCCCAAGTTCGTCGAATGCCTTCGTTTGCCGTAGCCCGTAGCCGGACGTGTGTCGTGCCCGGACAGTGGTGATGGGTTAAGCCCGAAGTAGTGCCGAAGTGCTGCGTCGGTGCCTTTCGTCGTTTACCGTAGCCGGACTCCCCGTCATGCGCCTCAGAAGGTAAGTGCGTAAAGTGCGTAGTTTTGTCGAAGGCCTTCGTTTGCCGTAGTAGCCGGACTCCCGTACTGCGCCTTAAGAGGCATGTGCGTAAGTCCCGAAGGCGGCCCCTTCGTTCACCGTAGCCGGACTCCCGTAATGCGCCTTAAGAGGCATGTGCCTAAGTCCGTAAGTCGTTGCCGTCGTGTCGTCTCCGCACTGCCTAGCACGAGATTTTCTCAAATGAACCGACCGACCGACCAAAGTCGGGGTAAACGGCGGATGTAACTGTTACTGACTTAAGTTGAGAGCAGCCTCGTCATCTCGCAAGTGTCCGAACAGCAAAGCGATGATGACGAAGCGCGCGTTCGTTTTCGTTCGCTTTCCGACTGCCGCAAGCGAGCTGATAGCAAGTGCGTAAAGTCCCGTAAGTGCGTAAGTCCCGTAGAATCGTTAAATGCCCAAGTTCGTCGAATGCCTTCGTTTGGGTGCCGTAGCCGTAGCCGGACGCGTGTCGTGCCTGGACAGTGGTGCCTGCCTGGACAGTGGTGATGGGACCACTAGCCCGAAATGCGCCTTAGTAGAAGTGCGTAAAGTGCCCGTCGAAGTGCGTCGTTGGCCGGTGGCCTTCGTTTACCGCAGCCGGACTGCGTCGGGCTCCCGTAAGTCCCGTAGAAGGCCTTCGCCGTAATGCGTCGGTCCCGTAGAATCGAATGCGTAAGTTCGTCGAATGCCTTCGCGTAAAGTGCCGTAGTGGTCCGTGGGAATCGCGTGCCTTTCGTCGAAGGCCTTCGTTTGCCGTAGCCGGACTCCCGTACTGCGCCTTACCACGAAGCCCGAATGTGCCGAAGGCGGCGCCTTCGTTCACCGTAGCCGGACTCCCGTAATGCGCCTTAGAAGGTAAGTGCGTAGTTCCTTAGAAGGAGGCCTTCGTTTGCCGTAGCCGGACGCGCGTCGCCCGCCTCGGCAGCGATCGGCGAAATTATTTTTTCGGACGAAGTTACGATTTTCGGTTTTTTGGGAAAAATTCAAAAATAAAATTCGAATATCAAACTGAACCTATTGATTGTTGTTTCTATGTGATTTCTAAGCTTCTAAGCTTCATGTATAGTTTCTGTATCGGACAGTATGAAATTTTGCAAAAAAAAAGCAAAGGTTGTTACACGAACCGCATTCGTCTGCTAAAGACTGAAAGAGAGCCGGACGGACGGACGGACGGACGGACGGCCCGGTGGCGCGGCGGAGAGGAAGTCGGCGACGTCGACGACGACGACGACGACGACGACGACGACGACGACGACGACGACAGCACAGCAAGCGACGGCGACAGCCGGTACTCCTGCTGCCGTGCGGTAAGTGGCGTCGATTCGTCGACGGCCTTCCGTTTGCCGTAGCCGGACTCCCGCACTGCGCCTTACGAGGCACCACGTGCGTAAAGTCCCGTGGAAGGAGAAGTAGGAGGCCTTCGTTTGCCGTAGCCGGACTCCCGTAATGCGCATTACGAGGCATGTGCGTAAGTCCCGTAGAATCGTTAAATGCCTAAGTTCGTCGAATGCCTTCGTTTGCCGTAGCCGGACGTGTGTCGTGCCCGGACAGTGGTGATGGGTCCACTAGCCCGAAGTAGTGCCGAAGTGCTGCGTCGGTGGCCTTCGTTTACCGTAGCCGGACTCCCGTCATGCGCCTCAGAAGGTAAGTGCGTAAAGTGCGTAGTTTTGTCGAAGGCCGTTTTCGTTCGTTTAGGCGGCCCCCGTAGCCGGACTCCCGTAATGCGCCTTAAGAGGCATGCGCTAGACAATGACAATCTCACACGGACATTTTGAAATGTTGATGTTGCTTTTAACTAATGTTAAAATATTTTTTAAAATTCAATTTAAACATTTTTTAAAAATCTTTTTAAAATTAAAGAAATAAGAAATAATTGTATTAAAAATTCAATTTTCATTGAAAAAATTTTTTGCTTTCAGAAAATATTGTCCATATTCATAAAAAACAAATTAAAACAAATAAAAGCATTTGAAACTAAATAATATATTTGTTTTATTGAGTTTTGTATGTTACAATTCACAGCTGATTTTCAGGTACGTTGGCCAAAAAACAAAAAACAAAAAAAAACATGATTTGCATTCTTCAAAGCCTTGTCCTTTTAACTATTGTAATCACTAAAACCGATGGTCTCGAATTTCTAGAGTTTTTCATAAAATTAGTTATGGGGGTGTTAATAAATATAAAAAAAAACATTTCTGCCATGACTTTAATAAAAAAAAATATTTATAATAATTTCGATCATCTGTGAATAGTTTCTGAAAGTTTCATTAACATCTGACAATTATTTTTATTTTTGCAAGATTTTCCAAATTAATGTGTGTAAATACAAAAAAAATGCGCTAAAAATTATCTATGTTATTTACTACCCCTTGTTGCGACAAAGAGAAACAAGGTTTTTCAAATCAAAATTTAGAATATTCTAAAAAGATGGAAAAAATTTTTAAAAATAATTAAAAAAACATTTAGTCTATCCTCTTCATAAAAAATAAGCATTTTGACGATAAAATTTTGTTTTCATAAACTTTGGCGTCTTTTTCATCAGACTATGCTCTATGTTTTAGCGATTCCGTGGAGTGACTTAGGTTAAAAAACCCAGGTTGTTTGTGTGTGTGTGTGTGTGTGTGTGTGTGTGTGTGTGTGTGTGTGTGTGTGTGTGTGTGTGTGTTCCTTCATATATGGGATCGGATTTCTTACATTTTTCAGCCGATAAAACAAACATCCACTTTTTTTTTCGGCAGGTAGTATTTCTTATTGTCTTGCACACTTTTTTCTTTATTTACATTCAGAATACTTTAAAAATTCCAGACTGCTGCTAGGTCAGTAAAAAGAGTCTTTGTTTGGTAGCCACGACAGACCATCTTTCCAGAATTGCAATTTAGTCACAAATTGGTCAAAGTTAACTCCTCATAAAATCAGGTATGTATTTAAATTTTATCCTTTTTTCAATTTTCTCAATTTGACCTTTGATGGCTTGTATATACTTAAGCCAGTTTCTGACAAGTAGAATTTTGATTGTAGGTGCATCACTAAGTAACCATGATAGTACAACCTGTGCATTTACCATAATGCACATATTTTCAATCATAACATTTGAATATGATTTCAAAATTATAGACAATGCTTCAAAGACTATATACACTGCAAATAACTCTATGGTAGGAATAGATTTTGTCTTTGATGTTGCCACTTTTTCTTTAGTGAACAGTATGTACAAATTCCCATTTTGCATTGCATAAACGACGAGACCATAAACTGCAGTTATGCGTTGCAAAATATATAAAGATTTAAGGCCTCCTCTGTATTAATAGCTTGACATGAGAAAGAGATGTTGGATAATGTAGACCATGTTACAAATATATTCTTGGGAACTTCCTCATATAATGATAATGTGTCATAAATCATGGCTGACTGGCTTCCTAGTCCTCACATTTCTGTTTATTGTGATCTTTGTCACTGTTATCGTATCATCGTTAGGACAATTATTATGTCCTAATATCTTTTCATAATCTTCATGTTGAGAGATGGTACTTTTCTTTACTATAATTGATTTTAGCTCCTTACTAATAGTGTTACAAGAGCATAGGTTGAAATTGCTTTCCTTGAGTCTATCAACCGCCTTTTTATACAAGTCGATAAATTTATCACGATTATTGCTAGTTTGTTGTAGATTATCTTGTGACATTATTTAGGGTTGCGAGGAAGGAAAAAAAAGAAAAGGCGAGAATTAAATTTAGGTGATAAGAAGCCATCACTAAAAGGACACTAAGCGATGTTATTTTTTGTTTTAATAATGAAAAGTGGAAACATTTTATTTTCATTAGCGAAGAAAGTAAGGCCGCACATCTGTCGCGTTTGATTTATGACGGCGCACCGAGTATGGCAATAATGAAAGTTTCAAGTTGGTCGAGTGGCCTACGAGACAGAAACTGAGAGATAAAAATAAATTTTCCTGACCGAAAAAAACAAAATGTCCGTTGGACCACCCGCAGAATACCAGGAAGGAAAGATTAAACCATTAGCTATCTACGGAGATGTCGTTTGGAAAAGGCACCTGCTTATTGTCAGGAGTTGGCTATGATAGCAAAATTATTTTATCAGAACGAATAATTGGCACCAAGATGTGATATCGCCGGATGACCACCCACTTGTTTAGCGAAGGTCCCGAGTGACGAATTCCAGGTGACATTCAGGATAAAATTGAGATTAAGAGACCACACTACGGGTCGTATTGGGTTGTTGTCGAGAAGAAGAAAAAGAAAGAAAAGAAAAAAGAAAAAGGAAGATAATTTTTTTCCTTGAGCAAGAATTTTTAAACCGAGGCTAGTCCGGCCACACCCACGCCGCTGGGCGCCCATTGGCTGAATGGTGGCGTGAGCGTTAGGCGGAGGTAATCATGTGAAGAAGGAGGGGAGGCCTGTTAATGCTCCCTGGAGGGATTGGTGTGAGATGCCACTGTGAGAGAGTGGGGAAATCTGTTGACGCCCCCTGAAGGGATTGAGTGAGATACCCATATGAAAAAGGAAGAATCAGGAAGGACTTCCAAAAATGGAAAATTTTCCTGACCGAAAACAAAGAAGTGGATTGTGGATTTAGAATTATCAAGGAACCTCAAACCGCGACAAGCCCACCCCGGTTTTGGTCGGCGTCCATATAAGCAGAGTCGCAACGAGTAAGTTGGCAGTTCGAAGTTCGCAGCTGAGTTCGCAGTTGGGTTAGAGTTGCAGATTGAGACCCGCCTCGCAGGAACCCGACTGAAAGATTCCACGCAAATCACGACCTCAACTTCTAACCAAAAACAATTTATTTTTGAAGAACGACTTAGACTCACACCACCAAAACAAGTTTTACGAATATCGCCTGAAGATACACCAAGAACCAGTTTCTTAAAGAACAAACAACTTAAGATGTTAAGACTCGCCTAACAAACACAAAGTGTCACGAATCCATACAGCGGGTTGGGAAGAAGAATCAGTTCTGTATTCAGCAACCAGATATAAAATATTTTTATCCTTTTTTAACACATTTGAACTTTTCGAGTCATTACTTTATTTTCTTTTACATATACTTGTGCGGTGTTACCTTTGTCCGGACTCAGCTTGCATTACGGCCCGGCGACTGATTGATTTCGTCTACCTAAGATCAAATCACAACATGGGTAGGTTAGACTAAAAATCAAAACAGTTACTTCGGTAACCAGACGTTGGAGGTGAGCTGGGAACGACAAGGCTGATACCGAATCTAACCAGATTCCCATCCAATTCAGCAAAAGATTAGAACGTCACATTTGGTACCGCGACCAATACCAAGTCACATTGGTCGTCACGGGACAGAATAGGACAACGACAGCGCGGAGACAGGCGGGGTGACGTCACAAATGGCGCCGCGACTAGGACAGCACGGCGGGCGCGGCCAGGCAGACGTCCAGATTGGCACAGCGACACCGGGGGACGTCACAATCTGCATAAAATTTTTTTGAGCATTTCAGTAAATTTATCAAGCTAGCACTGCTGTAATTAATATTTTAAATTGTAGTTAAGAATAAATGGGCTTGTAGTAAATCCAAAAATGAAGGTGTTTTATCTAAGTACAACAGTTTGTCTACATTTTATGAAGAAACGGAATTTGTGCTTACTTTCCTCCCTTTTAAGTTTAATGATTTGAAAGGCTTTCCTTGTGTCGCCTAACATAACGTACATGTTTGTTTTGAATTTTAACATTAACTCGATCATATTGTTGATCATGTTTACTCCTGAATAGGCAGCCTCGTTTAAGGAGCACTTGTCCTCCATTTTTAGTGAACAATTGAAAACCGGTCTAAGTTTTTGTTGTAGCTTGAGACTCCATTTTTAACACAGCTGTATGTGAAATCCAAACATATTTTTCATACTCTTCTGATAGTATTGTGTATTCTTTTTATAACACCTTTTTTTGTCTTGCTGAAAGAATACTTCGCTATAATCTTTATGCAAATTTTTACGTTCAAGAGACTGAAATACAACTAGGGCTACTTTATAATTAGATGAAACAAAAATGATTTTGTCCTTATACCACGGCAGATCTACATAATATTCGTCGTTTTTAATTTAGTACATTCCTTGAATTCCTCTATTTTTTCTGTCATAAGAACTTATATCCACTTCCATAATAGCTGAATCTACTTCTAACATGTGCTCTACATTTGTTTCTACTAGAGACATCTCAAAGGTATCAGGTATGTTATCAGTGTAGATGGGTTTTGTGTTTAATACAAAATATACTTCTAGCTCAGAACATTTGGCTAACTCTTTTACGATAGTATGATAATTGTTTTAACCTACTGAAGTCTTAGAATTTACAGGTTTTATCTGATGATCATATAGAAAATGATTAAATCTCTCCACATGGCACTATATAACTCATTAATTCCTATGCTCAGCCTCTCATCCATTTAACGAGTTTGGTAGAATGCATGAATATGTCAACACCTATTAATCCTAAGATATCGACATGGCCATGTTTATTTCTTGAAAAGAATAATCTTTTGTTCACTCTAATGAGATTTTTCCCAATTGAATCTAATTCATCAATTAAGATATCAAATTCGGTATCAATTAATACGTGCAAAGGAAATTGTCTCCCTTCTCTGTCTCAATTTGATTAAATCGCCTGTTAGCTTATCCTAAATAGTTTTTAACTTGAAAATCCACTTTTTAACATCCTATCGGCGGCTATTTAGCAATTTATTTATTTTTTAGAAAAGTAAAAATGCTGACTACTGGCATCTAATAAGCAATTGACTACCGTCCGTTTCCTACCCCACTGGATGGGTAAGTTTTCTTTTTTGCTTATTCTCTAATTTTTTTTCCATCACTCATTAACTTTAATATAATTTCTCCAAGATATCTTTCTTCTAACCAATTACACAATCTTTCTAGCTGAAATAAAAAAACCTAAGTCTCAATAACTATATAGTTATAACCCAATTAAATAATTATTTGCATAATCAAATCTCACAACACTTATAAATATTTCTAATGAAAAGAATAGCCTGAAATTCATATGGTATATTTATATGAACATATGCTGAAACTTTTACCAACATTGGTTGCTTAACATGAATTTCAGAGAGAAAACATTTACTTTGATAATAAAATATGACTTTGACAATGTTTGTTGACTTGGTTTAAAGTATCAAAAGTCCATTTCAGCTAATAAAGATCTTTTTATTTCATTTCCCATTATAACAAAATGCTATTAAAAATAAATTAATGAGCATTTTTGGAAAAAAAATTCCAAATTGCAAGCAAAAGAAAAAAAAATAATAAAATAGAGTCTTAGTAGTATCTGTTATAAGCCAACCATAATTAGTTGGCTATTTAGTGCTGGGAAGAATAATGCTTTCCTGTACACTAAGTACTAATATTAGCATTAGTGTAGACATTAATACACTAACACTGAATCCGAATAAAGAAAGACGAGGATGGCTATGAACAGGATGTTCGCTAGTAGCAATGTGGTGTGAGATAGTGTGGGGTAGTGTATCCTTGAGAAAAGACAGTTTTGTAATGTTGTCAAACTTTTTTAAAAGTTCATAAAATATAAGGTTATCTTTTGAATTAGCCACAGTAGGACATAATGGAATTACATTATGAATGACTCCAGGTGATTGAGTATTTGTCTTAGGGTCAGTCAGACAACTTCTGTGAACATCAGTGAGAAGATCAAATTTGTGTAAGAAATCTGCCCCCAATATGGCCTTCTCTACATCCTCAAAAACAAAGAAGCGGGTGAAATACTGTCTCAAATCCAAATTCAATGTAGGGCACCTCTGACCAGGTTTCTGGATAAGCGACTTACTTATGGCCTGTAGGGTAAGTTTATAAGGGCCTTTTAATTTGTCTGTCCTAGTTGCAGGAATTAAGGATATTAGTACACCACTGTCCATCAGATAACGTATACTAGTAGGGCGATCCCAAACAAATAGTAAGCAACAAACATCTCCCACGCCAGCGCACCAAGTCACCTCCAGTCGCCAGCTAAGGCTTTACTCTGTTTCAAATTGAACAATTGGGGGGGGTCTTACAGTAATTAGCCCCATACCCTGTGTAAGTAACACATTGGGTCCTTGCTACTAGTATAGGATCCAGATCCTATATTGTTCTGAAAAATTCAAAAATTAAACAAAACATAGGCTCCAAATTAAATTACACAACTAACGTAATTTGATTGGTTCAAAAATATGACATGGCATGTTGTTGACTACGTCCGCACATCTAACCTTAATATACCCTGATCAGAAGTACAGTTGCGCCAAAATTTTAAAACATTTCCTGGAGCCTATCATATGATTTATATTGCTTATATAAACAAGAAACAATTAAGAAATATAGGGTGGGGGAAATCAGCCTAAAAATCTATACGCTTTGTGATGACACTCATCATAAAATAACTTTCAACTGAAGCCAAGACTATAAATTAATATTCCTTTTTAACATAACTACAGATTATTTCCTTCATTCAATGCAAACTAAACTCATGTCGGCAACAACAAAGCGACAGACACTCAAACATCAAAAACAACATAAGTCAAACTGACACACACTTTTTCCACAAACTTTGAACTGTTTATTTTGAATACAAACAATATTACATTGAACTGAATTCTTCCAAATTCACACAAATTACCCTACAACAAACAGTCTATCAAACTGGAACATTACCTCACACAAAAGACAAAGACAAAAGACAAGTTTATTTCACCATTTTAAGCAACATTCATAACTATTGTTTTGTACATTTGTTATATAAAAATTTAATTTTTGTACAATTTCTCTTGTCTGAATTTTCTTGTTTCTTCTTGTTGTTATTATTTTGTGGCATTGTGTCTAATATAAATTAGTGAGGTCAATTGACCCCACATTAGCTCTCATGCGACCTCTACTTTGGTGAGCGGGGAATGCTAACCTTCTCTCTGAGTCTACCATCCCAACCTCCCTCTAGGAGTCTAACCAGTGGACCGGGTCCTTCAGTCTGTACATCACAAACAGGAGCAGTGCAGCTCGAAGTTACGTCTGCCACGTTATCTGCTATTTTAGCCAGCTTTTTGACAGGTGCATCTTCTTCACCCACCGCAGCTAAAATAGTGTGATACACAGACGGCAAACGCTGGAGAAAAATATGACGTATCATGCCATTCTCATCACCTTCTCTGGTTAAATGTTGCAAAAGATGTAGAAATTGCGACGACTTGCTGTCTCCCAATCTTTCCTCGTGCGAGAGTTGTAACAATTTCTTTTGCCGTGACATAGACGTCCTCTTGATTAACTCCGCTTTTTGCTGTTTCACTAAATATTTTAAATTTTTCTATGTAATCATCTTACTTTATATAGTGTGTATACATTTCATAGTGTGTGTCATGCATCAAATAATTTGTTTTAGTTTTTTACTTAAGAAAAATAATTTAATTTCTTTTTAGTTTTTTAAGTTTCTTTTTTGTGAGTTAAATAAAATAACTAACAATTCAGAACCATCAAAAACAGCAATTAATAATAAAAAATAAAAATTAATACTAATATGTACGTAAGTATGTTTATACAAATGTTCAAAGTTGTTCAGAGTTGCGTACCTTTATCTGCTTGAGAAAAAATAAATTGTTAGTTTCTGATACTTGTTATGTAGTGAGAAATATCACTTTTAAAGTATAGCAAGTGAAGTTTGAGAAATTGTTCTAGAGAGAGATAGAGTGTGTTTGTGGATTGTTGAGTCAGAGAATATTTTTTTGCGCGGCAAAGTCTGAGTTTTGACTGGCGTGGAGTTGATGGGCTTCTCTCTAGGTGAAGAGGTCTGACAATATTTATTGTTGTGATAATACAACAAATGTGGCACAAGGCAAAAAAGGGGGATGGGGTAAAGGACGGTCATCACTTGTCTTAGTATAAAACTTAGCTAGCCACAACCACTGACCCTATCATACAGAACAATATTCCTTTCACCAAAACAACACATTTATCCATACCTTTCTTACTACATTCACCAAAATGCCTCTTTGACTCAATAAAGGACCTAAATACTCCCCTTATGTACAAGTATTGTCTGGGGGAGGGGGCATAAAAATAACAATTTTTTAAAAAGATGCCCAATGAGTATATACAATATGACAAATCTATTTACAAGAAACTAAACAAAATTAGTGTTAGTATTAAACCCCCCACACACAAACTTTAAATGTGGCAGAAATATCAGTTAACCGGACGAAAACGATGCGGGACTTATGAAAATAAAGGACACACTCATTCCTCCCAAGCATTCACACAGGCACACACTCATTCATACACAACAACAAATACGAAAACACACACACGAAACGAAAGGCGCCCCGCATCCACCAGAGAACTGACATCACTGACCACCTAATCGAGGGAGGGGATGGGGAGTTAAACTAAAGGAAGAAAAATGGGGACAGAAATAAAAGAGACCAATGAGCAAAACACACCCTAGCTAAGTTTACTGAAAAGAAGAAAAACTAAAACTCAAAAAAAGAAAAACCTATACTAACCAAATTTCGGGATGTGTTGCCTATGTTGAACCCAGGAAAACAATATCCTAATGCCTAACCGGCATCAAATGCCACTCAAGGTCAGACCCTTTTACTCGGCACATACGCGCAAGATTCACCCACCTTTTGCCAAATTCTGATGAGGTGAGCCGCCGCCTTTCCGTCCTAATCTTGACTTTAAGCTGATGCTTACTGAACAAGATCAGTTGGTAAGAAGTGAACCTCTCGCCCTCATAGAATCCCTTCTGACGCGTCGTCCAAATCACGACTCTCATAACCCCTAGCAAGCAACGGAACACATAGTGCTCAGCCTTCGTCATCTGCGGCACCACATTGCTACAAACAGAACTGGCTTCAAGGACAAAAAACTTTCCCTGCAGCATGCGAACCATGAGGCCTTCAACAAACCTGCACAACGGTACTACCGCCTTGCACTGAAAGAAGGCGTGACCAATGGTCTCGATTTCCCCAGTACAGCGACGACAGTTTGGATATTTCTCCAAGCCTGCTGAACAAAGTCTCTTGCCGACCCAGAGGGCTTCATGAATCAACAGCCAGGTGAGTGATGCCTCATCGTTATTGAGACATTTCAACCCAGGACCCCAAGGCCATATCGAGTGAGCCTCCTGCTTCGTAAGACCGAGTTCGCCAATTAGATCATCTTGTACGGCCCCCCTAACTAACACTTGATATAATGCCTTGCGAGACAACGCCTGGGCGTTGGAGAGGCCATCCGAAGCCCGTAAGAGGAGCTTCAGAGCGCGACGACATTCACGATAGAAGGAGCACTCGGCTCGTGGTGTATGGCCAGCCTCTTCTTCGCACGAGTGCACACTTCTCAGGGACGGGAAATGTTTCTGGACGTCTTCTTTCCAAAAGGCACCCTCCTCATCCGACCCGCGACACATTCGGTCTAGAAAGGTGATGCGAAGCATATATTGACGAATCTCAACGCTAGGCATACCCAGACCGCCCTCAGAGGGATGAAGGCAACAGATCTAGCGAGATACCATAGGGGCCTTATCTCTCCATAAGAAAGAGAACAAAGTCCTTACTAATAAAATTAGTCTGGCATACGGGAGTGGAAGTACAGAGAGTCGGTACAGGAGAATCGGGTAGATGTGTGAAACACATACCTCCGCCCTTCCCTTCATGGAAAGTCTCCTCCGAGACCACAGATTAACCGCGATCTCGGCCTTCCCTTGTACCTCCGACCAGTTCATTTCCAACTGGAGATCAGGACCGAACCAGACGCCGAGTATCTTGATCGGCCCATCCGTCCAGAGGAAAGGTCCGGGAAGAGAAACTCCCTTCCACGCACACAACCGCAAGCCCACAGACTTATCGCGGTTGATCTTGGCCCCTGTCACCATCTCATACCCACTGATCTCTTTGCTGACTTCGTCAATCTCGGCTCTGCTCGACACAAGAACCGAAATGTCGTCAGCATAGGCAGAATAACTGGCTGAGGTGGAAGCCCCAGGCAGGGAAATTCCGCGCAGGACCGGATTCGCCTTTAACTTGCGAAGGAATGGTTCCAACGCAAGAACGTAAAGCAAAGTCGAGAGCGGACAACCTTGACGAATGGAGCGAGACAATACGAAAGACTTCGATCTTACCCCATTCACTTCCTCCAGCACACCGGGAGTCGCATACAAAAGTCAGATCCAGGAGCGAAAGTCGGCTCTGAAACCGGCCGCCGAAAGGACAGCCTCCAGAAATCGATGGTCAACCCTATCGAAGGCCTTGGACTGATCTAAATTAATCAGCGCGGCTTCACTGTCGACTTGTTCTAAGATCAAGCGTACCATATGAAGGTTATCCTGAATAGTCCTTCCCTTCACAGCACAAGTCTGTTCGGGGCCAATCAGAAGAGACAGGACAAACTGCAAACGGTTGGCTAAGATCTTCGCCAAAATCTTTAAGTCAGTATTTAACATCGTTAAAGGGCGAAAGTTCCTTAATCCACCCACACCGTTCTTGTCCTTACGCAGCAATTTGATCACACCCCTGGTGAAGCGTTGAGGTATAGACCCCTGCTTCATCCAGTGGTTGAAAATTAATCCCAGCAAAGGAACAAAAACGGGCGACAACCTCAAGTAAACTTCGTAGGGAAGACCATCTAGTCCCGGAGATTTATCCAGGCTAACCTGCTTCAGCGCTTCCCAGATTTCCAACTCTGTAATGGGACCCTCGCACCTAGCCGCTTCAGCTGCCTCAAGGCAGGGAAAGTCAGCCAAATAGGCGTCGAACTGAGCAGAGCTCAGACCGGGCTCCCTGGTGAAAAGATCCTGAAAGTAATCCCGAAAGACCTCACATATGCCCGTGTTTGTAGTCACGGTCCGCTTATCCGGTAATGTGACGCGCGCTATATGTCGCCTAGCTGTGTTCCGATTTTCCTCTGCACGCAATTCAGCGGCCATGTTCGTCGCCTCAGAAGACATTCTTTTTAGCCTAGCCCTAACTACCAGAGCTTGATCCTTCTTGATAAGCAAGGAGGACAACTCTGCCTTAGATAAGGCTATATCCCCACTAACACGGGATTTCACGGCCCGATCAACCTTTTCTTCTAAAGCCGTTTGCGCCGCTAATCTATCTAGATTGAGTCGACGACTAAAATCGGCAGCAAACGTTCTAATTTTGGATTTTAATTTGTCCCACCAGGCGTTTCCCACAACCGCCCCCGTCAATTCCCTCTGAATCATTAGTAGCAGCTGGTCCCGGAAATCCTGCTCACCAAATAATGAACAGTTCAATTTCCAGTAACCAGCCATCCTAACCTTAGGCTTATCTAAGTTTACACGGACCCGGACAAGCCTATGATAAACTATATAGTGGAGACTTGGACACTCTAAGAGCCCTACATCGACTCTCTTAACTAAGACTCGTTCCAGGTAGCTCGCAAGCGTCCCAGGAGCCGAGTTGCCACTATTTGTCCAAGTCCATGCTACCTCCTGCGGGTGCTCATTTCGGAACTTATCGACAAGATCAAACCCGCCGATAAAGTCCCGAAATGCCTTCACGTCCGGGTTGTTAGTACCCGGTTTTTGCCCTAAACGATCTATATTGGGGTCAAGGACGGCATTCCAATCCCCCGCTAAAACTACCCGACGAGAAGTCGTCAAAAATGGCTCGATCTGCCGAAACAAAGCAGGCCGCTCAGCATGTTTATTGGGCGCATAAACCCCAATGAGACGTAAAGCCTTATCCTTTATGGTAACATCCAGCACACAAAGCCTGCCCGCCGGATTTGCGAAGACAAGGATACATGTAGCCTTCAAAGACCTGCTCACTAGCCAAGAGACACCCCTCGAACGACCATCAAAATATGCTGAATAAAGGGCGAACCCCTAAGACAGTATATCCTCACGGTCATGAGAAGAAAACCGGGTCTCTTGCACACAACAAACATTCACCCCGAGGCGCTGAAGGTTACGAGAGAGCCTCGCCCTGCGAGACTCGGACCTCAGGCCCCGCACATTTAAATTAGCTAACCAGAGAGCCATCGAGAAGTCCGATTAGGGTTGTTTACCTGAATTAAACATGGCCGGGGTAAGGATACCGACAGCTTCTCCCATAGACCCATGGCCCATTTCAGTATTGATGGTAGCGTCTTGGGAGATACCGCCGATTTCCCAGGGGAATGTTAATTTTAGTGCTCTATAAAGGGAGGTGTGAACGAAAACCGTGACCCTCCCTGCACAAAATTGCTTCAATTTCTTTAACTTGTCACTTTCAGTGATGGCGATGGGCGGGGTCTAGTTGAAAGAAGTTATAGCCTCATTCAACCTGGCCCAAATCTGTTTAGCCCCAGTCTCAACTCTAATTACAGTTAAGACCCTTTGCGCATTTGGAAAGTTCTTTGGGTCATCTATTTCTTTATCTCCGAATTGCTTAATAGAAAGCAGGTACTTCAAGTTCGTAATCCTATTTCCATAATCCTTCGCCTTCTCTGCTTGTAAAGGTGAAATCTTACAAACTTCAGACCCTAAATTATAAATAGGCTTGAAGTTTTTCCTTTTTTCCGTGGAATCTAGGGCAGGGCTTCTCAGTCTTTTAGACGGCGGAGGCAGTGTAGGCGATTTAGTAGGAGAAGGACTGGGGGTGTTGCGGGGCGTAAATGGTTGTCTAAATGGGCTGAGAGGAATTTGGGACTGGGCAGAAGAGGAAGGGGAAGCAAGTGGAGGCTTCACTCTACAAAGAGAGGTTGAGGGACGGGGAGAAGGTGTTGGGTCGGCGGATGTAGAGGGAGTGGATTTCTTTGGAGAGGGGGACTTTGGTGGACGGGATGTAGAGGGCTGTGAAGACTGCGAGGAGGGATGGATCTTTGATGGAGACGATTTTTTTCTTTGTTGGTCTAGCTTATATTTCAGCACCTTGATCATTTCTGTTTTGCTGTAACCGGGATCGTACTTCTTTTTTTGATCTTCAAGGGTCAAAATAGAGACCGGGGAAACGCCCTTACTGTTGTCAGAGGGAGTGGGACTGTAAGTGTCTTTAGTCCCCGGGGCTTCAGGGGACTGAGGCACCGCTGTCTGACGCTTCCCTCTGGCCCTGCCGACTACCTGCCATTCCCCCTTTTTCTTCTCCTCAACCACACTTGCAGTAGAAGAGGGCTCTTCGGGGAATGGGGGCTTTGATGAGGACCCAACCGGGGGTACAACCGCCCCGGTCCTGGTAGCCGACGTGCCTATTACAGGCGTGACGGATTTAGAAGACTCGGTCAGATGAGGAGTTTGGTCGATTAGGACCTGAGATCCAGAGGCCTTCTTCTCTGGGCAGGAAGAGGAGAGGTGACCAGTCACTCCACACTTCCAGCAAACTGGTTTACGGCCGGTCACGATGACCGGCAGCCTCAAGTCACCAACGTCAAGAGTGTTGGGGATAGAGCCGAAGGATTTTTGATTTAGCATCATCTCAAAGCTCCATCCCCCGGTCAAGGCTATCACAAGAATCACCCAGAATCTCGCCATATTGGGACAGGGATGCTGCCAGGTTCTCCCCGTTAACCTAAGGAGGGACCTCGTATACCGCTATATTCTGTACGAAGGGTTAGATCCTTCGTAATCAGTTCCCGAGTTGAAGCTCTTATACAGTCCTCGGCGGTGGCAGCAGCACGTTCCACATGAAAAAACCCTTACCCTTAACTATTCGGAGGGGCTTAAACCCCAGGGACTCCAGTGATTTGTACACTGTCTTTAATCGAACGACAAATCTTGCGAGATCGCTTGTCGACGACAAAAAAATGACACTATTCTTTTCTCGACTCTCTTTAGTTCTACTGGATCCTGCAAGATCCCACCTTCCACCACAAGGTGTGCGTAACCCTTTGCACGATCCAAGAACTCCGCGATGTCGATTATGCATTTAGGACGGGACTTCCAACAAGAGGGCGATTACCCGGCCTCTGCATTAGTAGTTGAGTTGTCCTTATCTTGGTCATTGTTGTTGCTCTTATCCGCCTCCATATTTTTGGAGCCTTTTTTTAATGCATGCACCATTTCCTCATTTGTAGGAACTCTGGGCAGCTCAGGATATTCCTCCTTATTGTCTTTATCCGGGGGATCTTTCTTTGGATTAAAGAGGTGTTTCCTCATGTTACGTCTAAAAGAATCAATTTTAGGCTTCTTTTTCAAAATTAAAAATGAAGGCATTTTTTTTCTTCTTATCCATTTTTTAACAGAGAAGGGGAGGGGAAAGAGGGGTGGGAAATAGTTAAATAAATTTATGGGCGAGAGGAAAAGAAATAAATTAAATTCAAAAAATAAACAAACTCAACAAGATAAAATAATTATGCACACCAAAAAAATTACATGACGGGAATAAACACGGTTCACTTAAACCTATAAAGAAAACAATAAGGAACAAAATATCGCCTAAAGGCGAAACAATAAAAGAAAAAACACGTAAAAGAAAATAAACAATAAAAATAAAAACATTAGACAATAAAAAACGGAAAAACTTCGACAACAGCCGAAGCTAAAATAAAATCAAAATGGCCGACGTCAAAAAAATACGGAACAATAGCACAAAGCAAGTTAGAAGAATAAAAAAAACAAAATGGCCGACGTCAATAAACAAAAAAAATACGCAGCGAGGACAGACGAAGCTAGACACAAAAAATCAAAATGGCCGACCCTAAGCGAGTCGAACCAATTAACAAAAGAAAATAAATAAATTGGACAATACAAAGATTATAAACAAAAACACGTAAAAATTGGAAAGAAACAATTAAATAAATAAATTAATTAAAACGAAACACAGAATAAATTAAGGAAAATGAAAATTAAAAAGGAACCAAAAATTAAAGGGGATAGAAATGAGAATTAAAAACAAAGAAAAAAAATGCGGGAATTACTGGGGTAAAAAAAAACGAAAATCAAAAAGGAAAACTGGAATGAAAAGAAAAACGAGCAAAAAATTAAAGGGAGTAAAATTTAAAATCAAATAGGAAGAACTAGAATAAAAAGAAAAAGAGCAAAAAAATTAAGTGGGGTGGGTAAAAATAAAATGGAGAAAAGAAAGAAAAATTCAAAAAAATTTTTACAATGAGGTCGCAAAAATGTAAAAATAAAATAAACAAACTTAACCAAAATGAAGTTCAAAATGCCAACGTTTTCACACAAAAAAGGTCGAGAGATTGAGCAGTCAGCACCGGTCAAAAATAAAAGACAAAAAGTCAAGGTGAAGAGGTCTGACTAGTGAATTGGACTGAAATTCGTCCTTTTATTTAGTTTGGGAAACCAAAGTAGGCTCCCAGTGGCCTGGCGGGAAAACAGATTTTTGACAATGGATACACATTCTAGTGTCGTCTCGACCAATAACAAGCCGAGTTTCACAATGTGTGGTGTTGATTGGTCAAAGCTAATTCTTATAGAAGAGTCTATTTTAACGGGGGTGAGTAGACAAACATTGACGATTCTATAAACCCACTGTAAGTGTGTAGCGAGAAAACATTTGTAAAATCAAAATTGCTTTTCGTTGAACTTCCAATTATTAATTTCTTGAAGATTAAATTTAAAATATTAGTAACTGATTCACAATATTGTTCCTTTTAGAAAAGAATTTAAAATTCAAACCCATGTCGGCGTCCTTTATTAGACGCCATGTCATAACGAACAAAAAGCGGAAAGAAATGGAAGCCGGTTTTTTAATACTGGGTATTTATTATTTTTTTAGTTTGAGTTTAACTTAAGGTAGCTGTTTCAGCAAAAAGTGGAAGTACCAACATAGATACCTCCACTTTGTATTGTTTACATTAGCAGTTGAATTATGATTAGTGTTTTGGTGCATTTTTTCCAGTGAAAAACTCATTGTTTTGGAAATTCGTGCAAAAATCAAATAATCGTTGGATTCTAATGAAATATTCAGGACATATTCACAAATGAATGAAATTATTTTTGAAATTTTTTTTTAGAAAATTTTGGTACAAATTTTTATTCCTTCATATGTTACTCCCACTTCCCAGATAGAAAGATTAGCCTTTGCAAAAAAGGCCTTTGCAACACAGGTGTTCATTTCAATATCATTCAAATTGTGTGTGTATGTATAGTTAGTTTGTTGATCCTATGATAGCCCATTTCAACAATTTAAAAAATATATTTTTTTATTTATTACTGAATAATTTCCCAAAATTTCAATAAAATCTAATAGCTATTTAATGCTATTGTTCCTCCAATGCAAGGCCTCAGAGCCACTCAAATTCGAGGGTTACTGAATGAGATGGTTGTAAGGACATAAAAAGGGGAAGTAAGAAGTGCATAAGGATATGTAGGATAGATGTTGATCTTGACTTGAAGAGGTTAAAATTGTAGTGATTGGGAAAGCATTTTCTCGGGAGTTTATTAAACAAAGTAACAGTTCTGGTTTAGAAGCTGTCTGAGTGGAATTTCCTCCTTACTAATGGAATATGAAGGGAATGAGTTGAATGTGTGTATGTGGCATGGTGGTTGTAAAGATCTGGACTGGTAGAACTAAACAACGTAGTTTGCCCAAACATCTATCATAGAAATAACAATGAAACAGTGAGAGGCAAGCAAAATTTTGTCTGTGTAAAAGGAGTTGTAGGGTGTAAAACAATTCATCACCCACAAGACCGAGCAGACGCTTTTGAACTTTGTCAAGGCTGGAGAGTGAGTATTGGGCAGCTCCAGATCAAATGTGACAGCAATACTCCATTATTGGTCTCTGCTGACTCTTGTAAAGATAAGATCATGGCAGAAATCAGGTACTTTCTGGAGTGATATGAGGAATCAATCATTTTCCCAGCATCTTTAGAAATTGGTCATATATACCCAAAGGCATTAATTTTAATAGTTTAACCTAAATTCATTTTATTGTCATTAGTAATAAACTGAATCTTTACTTTGTGGCTCATCAAGTTTCTAAATATCAATATAAATAGGCTGATCATCATGGCTTGGCTTCACAAAACAAAGATCAAGAGGGAGTCTGTACACGTCAATTGTAGGCATATTTGTGACTCATCAAGTTTCTAAATATCAATATGAATAGGCTGATCATCATCATGGCTTGGCTTCACAAAACAAAGATCAAGAGGGAGTCTGTACACGTCAATTGTAGGCATATTTGTGACTCATCAAGTTTCTAAATATCAATATGAATAGGCTGATCATCATCATGGCTTGGCTTCACAAAACAAAGATCAAGAGGGAGTCTGTACACGTCAATTGTAGGCATATTTGTGACTGATAAGTCCAATGCGAGACACGCATACACAGTCACTGCAGTTGCAGCCAAAAGTCCAACCTGGGGTCGATGGCATAACATTGCAGTACTTCCTCCTCTGCCTCTTGTTCCGAAGAGTGGCCCTGCAGGTATTTTCAAAGGAGGAGACACCAGGCATCACAGTTCTCAGCTAGGGTTGACCAGTGGCAATGGTTGATGTGACAGGCACCAAAGGATTAAATAGGCTGATAGTGATATATGATAGATATGAATTGATTGAAATACATATGAAAAGACTGATATCAGTAGACATGAACATAATTATATCAATAGACAAAAACAGTGAAAAATTTTCAAAAATCTCTCTCACTGAAAGTAAGAGAAAGAAAAGCTGGTTATGGCTATTCATTTTTTTTTTCCATTTTATTTTCCAGCCATACACATATGTAAAAAGGGACAGTTTGACTAATATGAAGCTGTTGATTAATTTTTCTTTTCTTTTCAAGCTGTGCATGCATATGTGTGCTTCTGTCAATATTAAATGGCACAAATACATAATTCACTCATGCACAACACATACACATTATATACAAGTATGCAAAGTCATACAGACAGTGTGTGATGAACAGAGAATCAGCTCTTCAATGTTCAAGTTCTTGGATTACATGTTTTTTCTTTTAAATTTAAAACTTAAGGCTTTTACTTAATAACTTACCTCAATAATTTGGAAAAAATAATCTAAAATTTTAACTGTTAAACAAAAACTTGGAATTTAAGAGTTTGTCAACAACAAAAAGAAAATAAACCTTGCAATTATCTGTTTTTTTTTTCTTTGTCTTTTAAATTTTAAGAATGGATTGAAATTTGGCTAGTGAGGAGGTCTTTGAAGGCGGACAGACTTTGCGTGCTGGATGTTACCATAAAGGATAAGGTTCTACGTCTCATTGGGGTTTATGCGCCCAATAACCATGCCGTACTTGACGACATCTCGTCGGGTAGTTTTAGCGGGAGATTGGAATGCCGTCCATGACCCCGATATAGATCGTTTAGGGCAAAAACAAGGTACTAACAACCCGGACGTGAAACCATTTCGGGACTTTATCGATGAGTTTGATCTTGTCGATAAGTACCGGAATGAACACCCTCGGGAGGTTGCATGGACTTGGACAAATAGTGGCAACTCGGCTCCTGGGACGCTTGCGAGCTACCTCGACAGAGTCCTAGTTAGGAGAGTCGATGTAGGGCTCTTAGGGTGTCCAAGCTTCCATTACATAGTTTATACGGATCATAGGCTTGTCCGGGTCTGTGTAAACTTAGATAAGCCTAAGGTTAGAATGGCTGGTTACTGGAAATTGAACTGTTCATTATTTGGTGAGCAGGATTTCCTGGACCAGCTGCTACTAATGATTCAGAGGGAATTAACGGGGGCGGTAGTGGGAAACGCCTGGTGGGACAAATTAAAATCCAAAATTAGAACGTTTGCTGCCGATTTTAGTCGTCGACTCAATCTAGATAGATTAGCGGCGCAAACGGCTTTAGAAGAAAAGGTTGATCGGGTCGTGAAATCCCGTGTTAGTGGGGATATAGCCTTATCTAAGGCAGAGTTGTCCTCCTTGCTTATCAAGAAGGATCAAGCTCTGGTAGTTAGGGATAGGCTAAAAATAATGTCTTCTGAGGCGACGAACATGGCCGCTGAATTGCGTGCAGAGGAAAATCGGAACACAGCTAGGCGACATATAGCGTGCGTCACATTACCGGATAAGCGGACCGTGACTACAAACACGGGCATATGTGAGGTCTTTCGGGATTACTTTCAGGATCTTTTCACCAGGGAGCCCGGTCTGAGCTCTGCTCAGTTCGACGCCTATTTGGCTGACTTTCCCTGCCTTGAGGCAGCTGAAGCGGCTAGTGCGAGGGTCCCATTACAGAGTTGGAAATCTGGGAAGCGCTGAAGCAGGTTTGCCTGGATAAATCTCCGGGACTAGATGGTCTTCCCTACGAAGTTTACTTGAGGTTGTCGCCCGTTTTTGTTCCTTTGCTGGGACTGATTTTCAACCACTGGATGAAGCAGGGGTCTATACCTCAACGCTTCACCAGGGGTGTGATCAAGTTGCTGCGTAAGGACAAGAACGGTGGGGATGGGTTAAGGAACTTTTGCCCTTTAACCATGTTAAACACTAAGATTTTTAAAGATTTTGGCGAAGATCTTAGCCAACCGTTTGCAGTTTGTCCTGTCTAGTCTGATTGGCCCAGAACAGACTTGTGCTGCGAAGGGCAGGACTATTCAGGATAACCTTCATATGGTTCGCTTGATCTTAGAACAAGTCGACAGTGAAGCTGCGCTGATCAATTTAGATCAGTCCAAGGCCTTCGATAGGGTTGACCATCGTTTTCTGGAGGCTGTCCTTTCGGCGGCCGGTTTCGGAGCCGACTTTTGTATGCGACCCCCGGTGCGCTGGTGGAAGTGAATGGGGTATGATCGAAGCCTTTCGTATTGTCTCGCTCCATTCGTCAAGGTTGTCCGCTCTCGACTTTGCTTTACGTTCTTGCGTTGGAACCATTCCTTCGCAAGTTAAAGGCGAATCCGGTCCTGCGCGGAATTTCCCTGCCTGGGGCTTCCACCTCAGCCAGTTATTCTGCCTATGCTGACGACATTTCGGTTCTTGTGTCGAGCAGAGCCGAGATTGACGAAGTCAGCAAAGAGATCAGTGGGTATGAGATTATGGCACCTTGCATTTATTGGAAATATTCATAGAAATATGAGTTAATTTTTTCTTATTCAGTTTATTAAACAGGTTGTTAATTTTTTTTCTTTAAAACGGAAAATAACTGGGTTGAAAATAATTCACTAAGAATGTACTAAACGATCCTAAAGCAAGGAAAAAGAAAGAAAGGAAAAAGGAAGAAAGGAAAGATAATAACAAAAGGGGGAAAGAAAGGAAAAGACATGATATCAAAACAGGCCGCTGGTGTGGACCAGATGTCGGTCAGAGCCTCTGACTGACCTTAATTTTGTTGAAAGAATAGAATTGGAGATGTCGGTCGCGAGCGCTGACCGACATTTTCGTAGAAGAATTCTTATCAAAATAACGAAAGGTAACTTTTAAATTAGAATAATAGAAATGAATTTTACTTTAGTCAGAGAGAAAGTGTCTTTGGGTTGGGGAAGTGACTGGTGAAAACGATATACGGAATTGACCTGTTAAGAATTGGACACCCACGTTAAGAAAGTAGAGATATTTCGACCTAGATAATTAAGATTCTCGGCTATCAGGAAAAACAAAGAGGTAAAAAAGAAGAGCAATTGTTTTTGGACCACGGAGGGCGCCAGGAAGGCGGAAAAGATCCTTTCTAAAAGTCAAGACTAATTAGCAGCGGGCTGTTTGACAAAGTCCAGGTGAGAGAGGGCAAGGATTGTCATTTTGCGTACGTGCAAAAAGGTGCGAAATCGGATTTTGTTTTTTTTAAAACCAGCACGATGTAACCACACCCGCCAACAAAAGGGAGAGGGTGTTCGGTCAATAACAATTGGTCGAATACAATCACGTGACCGCGGAAGAAGAAGGAAAGAAAACCTCGATCAATAACTGTTGGACGAGGCGGTCACGTGGGCTGCGGAAAAGAAGAGAAAGAAAGGTTCGATCGGGAACGATTGGTTGAGAGCGATCACCTGACATGAGAGAGACTAAGAGAAATAGATATGCGCCGCCCCCAAGAGCACTGTGAGAAAGTAGGGGTGAAAACAATAACGATAATGGAAAGTCAAAATTAATACGGCTTTGAAATTATCGAGAAACCCCTGACGCCGACCGACCCACCCCGGTTTGTTGCGGCGTCAATATAAGCAGGACCCCAGTCGGCAGAAATCAGTTGGAGCTGAAGTTGAGTTGAAGTTGGAGTTAGGTTGGGCGTGAGTTGCAGTTCACCCTCGGACGACAGAAGAATCCTCGAAACAAGAAATCCTTCCAGCCCAAGTTGAAGACAAGAAATCTTCCACCGAATTGAAGCAAGAAATCTTCCACTGAATCGAAGCAAGAAATCTTCCACTGGGTTGGAACAAGAAATCTACCAGTCTAAACAAACGAAGAAGAAGAAATACAGCTCACGTCGAAGAGAAGAACCAACTGCGAACGACCGATAGAAATTAGCCCAATGTCGAACTGAACCACACGCCGACATACATACATGATTCTAGAAAGTAGGTAGTCTGACATTTTTTTTTTTTTTTTTTTTATTTTGTGATAGAAACTTGGTGCCATAGTTCACAGAACGGGTCGGGAAGTGAGAACTATTTTGCTTTTTATGTAATAGACATTGAGATATAAAAGGTTGTTACCCTTTTTATCAGCAATTTTGTTTGGTGTCGTGAGTTTTGTTTTGTTGTGTTTCGCCACCCCTGTCGGACTCAGCTCGTATCGGCCCCAGCCCCTGCTGGTCCTGTCTGTCTAAGATCTAAACACAGCGTGGGTAGACAGACCGGAGATCGGTATAGTTGCTTTAGTGACCAGGTGTGTAAACGTCACAAGTGGTGCCGTGACCAACGGATCAACCCTGAGACAACCACGTCACAAGTGGTGCCGTGACCAAGGATTTTTCGGCCCTGAGAAGACCACGATCGACCGCCGTTGCTGAAGGTTCAAGCAGAAATCAGAACGACCCGGGACCAAAGGAAAAGAAGGAACAGAGTCGTCTGTAAGGTAGGACACCTTGTTTATTTCCCTACCTCGATTGTTGCTCTCTGTAGACATGTCAGATTATGAGTCGGATAGAGCAGTGGGGGTGAAGAAGAAGTAGGGCGGGGTTGTCAGTAGATTTAAGGGGGCTGTTGGGTGGACCGAGGGTCCCAGTGTTTGATGGTAGTGGGAAGGAGTTCAGGAACTGGCTGACAATCCTCGAAAAGAGCCGAACCATCTACGAGCTCGGACCAGGAAACCCTGTACCTGGCATACGATGCCACAAAGGGAAAAGCGTCGGAGTTCGTAAGGGGACTCTTGGAAAATCATCCCTGCTTGGCCTGGGAAGAAGTAAAAAACTGCTGACCAAAGAGTTCGCCGACGAGGGTACGGCCATAGAGGCCATGAGGGCCCTTTTAAAACTAACACAGCTTCGGGAGGAGACCCCGGGAGAATTGGGGGCCCGAGCGGGAAGGCTATCGTCATTAGCATTCCCCGAGGTGGTCAGGGACAACGCAGTCATGCAGGCCCAACTGGCGGACCTGTATGTGGAAGCTCTGAGTGATGAGCGTGTTCGTCACGACGTATTGAAAGAAGGACCGCTCAGACTGTCGGCAGCGATAGAGCTGGCCAGGGAGAGCCAGGGGGTGTGGGATAAAGTGAAGAGGTGTGGGAAGAAGCAGATACCAAGTCAGGAGGCTGGAAGAAGGGGGGTAGGCGGAAGAACCCCCGTGTGGAATCAGAGGGTTAAGGAAGAGGTGGATCGGGCAGAATTATGGGAGGAGGACCCCAATAGAAGGGCATGGTCGACCAGGCATGGCTTTTATAAGCCCACGCCGGGTCGATACGGGCTGGTCTGCTGGACCTGTGGGTACGAGGACCACAGGGCGGCGGAATGTCCGACGAAGTGGGGGGTTGCCCCCAGACTTCGATCGTGACAGGTGCACCAGGTGTGGTAAGAAAGGACACCTGGCCAAGTGGTGCGGGCTGAGGAAGGTGCCCCACCAATATTAACAAGGAAGGCCGAGCCCAAAAAAGCCAGCGGGCCACCCCAGAATTAAGAGGGAGGGTGGCCCAGTTAAAAAGGAGAGAAATAAAAGCTTGGACCAGTGGGTGGGCGAACCGCTTGAATAGAGGACGGTTCCCTGAGGATAGACACAAGGCCAACCCAGTTAAAAAGGGAAAGAGCAAAATGTTGGACATGTGGTCGGGCGGGCCACTTTGCGGCAAGCTGTCCAGCAAGAAGGTGCTGGTTTTGCAAAAGGCCAGGACACCTGAAAAGAAACTGTATTCTTAGAAACGGCCATGGGAGACCGGGAGAGGTCCGGCCGGGGTCGCCCAGGTGCAGGGGGGGCGCAGAACCCACCTCATAAAAAAAAAAATGAAGGTGATTTATTGCTACTGGCGCCTATGGCTGGGTTAACCCAAAGGTGGGGACCCAGGAAGAAGAAAGCTCAGGTGTTTCTTCGCTAACGCAAAGAGAGAGAACTATCCTGTAGAGCAGAGATAGGTGGTAGAGAGATGAGGGTTTTTGGTGGACACAGGAGCATCTGTGTCATTGATGAGAGAGGAGACATACAGGCGGGTGAAACGGAAGAGAAGGTTACGAGAAGCGGACATAGAGATCACGCAAGCAGACGGGGCCCCCTGGAGATAAGGGGATGGTGAGGCTCCTGGTGAGGATTGGGAGGTGAAAAGCACCCAAAATTTTTATGTAACCCCTGACCTATGTACAGAGGCAATCTTGGGAGAAGATTGGCTCCGGAGGCAGAGGGCCCAGATTGAGTTTAATCCTACTGTGTTGGTGGTGAACGGCGAGAGAACGCCATTGGGATGCCCACCAGAGGAAGAGATAACCAGAGTGGTGGAGGAAGATGTAAAGTTACCTCCCTAGGACCGCAGTGTCGGGAAAGGGTAGGCTAATGTCAGAAAAAACGGTACGGAGAGGACCTCTGCAGTTGGTCCCTGTAGAAGGAAAGGGCCTAGAGGATAACGAGGTAACCCTGTGCGAAACGGTAGTGGAGGCAGCCGAGTTGGTGCCCATAATGATGGTGAACCAGGCCCAAAAGACTATAAAGGTTAGGGAGGGAGAAGATAGGGAGAGCACTTCCCCTACGAACTCTGAATCGGGGTGAGATTCGAGGAGGAACGAAGGAAGCTAGTAGAGCAAACAGAAGGAATCTTAGATGAGGATATATTAGCACCGGATCAATTTAGAACCAGAGTGGGGGGTCTGTTAAGGAACAATCGAGATGTGGTGGCCCAGTCAGACAGGGAGCTAGGTCAGACCCACACAGTCGAAATGAAAATCGACACCGGAGACCACCCCTGTGAAATTAAAACCCTACCGAACACCTATACATAAAAGACCCTTGTAGAAGAGGCAGTAGAGGAAATGTTGAAGCTGGGATGATCGAAAGATCGATCTCCTTGGAGCTTCCCAATAGTAATAGTAGGTAAGAAAGATGGCGGCCACCGTTTCTGTGTAGATTTTAGAAAGCTGAATTCTATATCGAAGCCGTTGGCGGTGCCATTGCCATTGATAGACGACATTTTGGCATTATTAGGGAAGGCAAAGTACTTCTCTACGTTGGACTTGAGGTCCGGGTATTGGCAGGTAGCCCTGGATGAGGCTGACAAGGAGAAGGCCGCATTCGCGTGTCACCTGGGACTGTTTCAGTTCAGAGTGATGCCATTCGGTTTAGCTAATGCCCCGGGAGTCTTCCAACAGCTAATGTCAATAGTGTTAGGAGGATACGAGAGCTTTGCCATGGCGTATTTGGACGATATCTTGATATTTTCGGAGACAGTGGAACAACACTTTTTTCATTTAAGACAGGTGTTGGGAAGGTTGAGGAAACACGGATTAAAATTGAAATTGTCAAAGTGTCAGTTTCTGAGGGAAGAAACTAGGTATTTAGGCTTCGTCATAAACGGAGACGGTATTAAACCCGACATGGATAAGGTAAAGGTCATAAGGGAAATGCCAGAGCCTAAGACAGTGAGGCAGGTAAGAGGTTTTATAGGAGCTATAGGCTACTACCGACGCTTCGTCCCGGCATTTTCAAGAATTGCCATACCGCTGGTGGCCCTGACGAAGAAATACGCTAGGTTCAAGTGGACAGAGGACTGTCAACGAGCATTTGACTCGCTAAAGGAACAGTTGACCACCGTTCCACTGCTGACGTACCCAGACCTCAGCAAGCCCATGATATTATACACGGATGCCAGTGAGCAGTGTGTGGGGGCAGTGCTTACCCAGCCGTGTCCTGATAGGGAAGGACCAGTGCCAGGCATACCAGAGGAAGTACCGATATACTTCCTCTCCCATAAGCTCTCAGAGACACAACAGAGGTGGCCAGTAATAGAGAGGGAAGCATATGCTATCATGTATGCTCTCCAAAAAACTGGACTACTATTTAAATGGTGCGGTCTTCACTATAAAGACAGACCACAAGCCTCTGCAGTACCTATTGCAGGCAGAGTGGACAAATAATAAGAAAATTCAACAGTGGGTACTTAAGTTAAGTGGCTACCACTGTAAGATAGAGTATTTGGCAGGAAAGGAAAACACGTGCGCAGATTTACTCTCAAGAATACCGAAACAACTGGAAGAAAGATCTGTAAGGGTAGAACAGGGAGTAGATGATAAAGCCTATAGAATAGGAGTAATTAACTCTAATAAGCTAAAAGATCGCCCTATATTAGAATCGGACGAAGAAGGGGACGCCCAGATAATAACCGATCCCTACTGGACAGAAGGAATTGAGAAGGAGCAAGCAGACAGTGAAATAGCTGCTCTGAGAGAGAAGGTGAAGTCAGGAGAGACCACCAAGTATGCCATAATAGAGGAAAGGCTGTATTATCTCTCAGGAAGGGATGAAGAAGTCAAACCCAAGTTGTATGTGCCCAAAAGTTTAGACATAGAGTCGAGAGGTATCGAAGACATTCAAGGCGAAGACTCTAAACAGGAAGAAGAATCAAGGGATGAAGAAGAGGACAAGAAACCTCCTGGACGAGAATTAACCGCAGCAAGAAGGTTAGAGGTTGAACAGGAATCACCTCAGAAGATGAGATCAGGGAGGGAGAAGAACCCCAAATCTCAGTAGAACAAAAGGGCTGTGCAGAATAGAAGCATTTAGTGTCGACAGATAGCGACACTGGCTCATCCAAAATCCTATTGGCTGACTATGGTAGATGTGAGTGGAGGGAATGGAGTCGCGGGCTGCACCTCACAAGGGACGGAAGAAGATCATTGGCATTGTTGATTGATCACCAGTGGTGTCATGAAGTACGACCTTTAGGGTGGTCGCCACGCACACCTGACCAGACCATTCTGTCTGCTAGAGGTTAGTTAGAGGAGGGAAGAGCCGAACTAAGAGAAAAGTTATGAAATGATTGAGTGATGAGTCGAGCGAGACTAAGTGATTGTGAAGAATAACAACAAGAGAATTTGTTACCTTTCAGGAATAATAGCAAGGTACAAGGTGGAAGCAGACTACATAGCATTAAATTCGGGGAGAACGAAATTTATGTTGCTATCAGCTGAAGAAGCTAGAAGGTGTAGAGATGATACCCTGGGGACTTGTACCTCGTTGAGCCCTATCTATAAAACTGGTAACCGCAAACTGTGCATACTAGAATTGTTTGAAGGAAGGGAGGAGGAATCAAAAGAATCTGCCAAGTAGAGGTATTAACAAACTCGGCGTTACCACAAGCTATCAGTGTTTCAGACGGGGTGTGGGCAGTAGCCACCCAGAAACATATCAGCCTGTCTAGGGTATGTGGGGGAGAGTCCACAAGGACATTAAGAATAAGGCCACCGTTATCCCTGGTGTCGCTACCCATGGATGTTCGGCGGTTGGGGTGTCCATCTCATTGCCCCCCTATTACCAGATGGAAGAAAGGTATGAAGAAAAAGATTCACTCATCGAGACGATTAGTAGAGGCTTAGTCAATTGTACAGAATTATGGGAGCCGATAGTGAAGAGATTCTCTAATGTCACCTTAAATAAGATGCCAATTTTAATGAAGCCCATAGAAAAGATCGATATGGATCACTTAAGAGATAAGTTAAGTGCGCTGGGAGACGAAGGTGTAGCTTGGGAAGACGATGAGCAGATCGCGATAAATTGGTCAATAGTAATGGGTACATTCCTAGTTATAGCCATCGGGGTGTAATAATATGGAAGATTAAGAGTAGGAGAAGATTAGTGAACGACAGTCTAGTGAGCATGCAACAACTCGAGAGGGAGATGCCGAGCGGTGTTCCTCACTCAGACAGAACTGGCGAAGAAATTGCTGGAAGACCAATGGAGGAGGCTGGCGTGAGACCACCACGTGCGGCGGAAATCCTCCCACAGCAGAGAGGAAAACATTGACCAAGAAGAACAAACCCTAAAGAACACATCTGCACCTACAGACACACGCACACATTTCATTGCATGTAGAACAAAAGAAAATGAAAAGAACATTTCATTGCATGTAGATCAAAAGAAAATGAAAAGAACATTTCATTGCATGTAGAACAAAAGAAAATGAAAAGAACATTTCATTGCATGTAGAACAAAAGAAAATGAAAAGAACATTACATTGCATGTAGAACAAAAGAAAATGAAAAGAACATTTCATTGCATGTAGAACAGAAGAAAATGAAAAGAACATTTCATTGCATGTAGAACAAAAGAAAATGAAAAGAACATTTCATTGCATGTAGAACAAAAGAAAATGGAAAGAACATTACCCTTGCATGTTAGAAAGTAGAATAGAAGTGCATGAGACAAATGCATGGTGCATGTTAAATGATGTAATTGGGTTTAGGTGTCATTTACGGGTAAATGACAAATCGGTTAGGGGAGGATTATGGCACCTTGCATTTATTGGAAATATTCATAGAAATATGAGTTAATTTTTCTTATTCAGTTTATTAAACAGGTTGTTAATTTTTTTTTTTCTTTAAAACGGAAAATAACTGGGTTGAAAATAATTCACTAAGAATGTACTAAACGATCCTAAAGCAAGGAAAAAGAAAGAAAGGAAAAAGGAAGAAAGGAAAGATAATAACAAAAGGGGGAAAGAAAGGAAAAGACATGATATCAAAACAGGCCGCTGGGTGTGGACCAGATGTCGGTCAGAGCCTCTGACTGACCTTAATTTTTGTTGAAAGAATAGATTGGAGATGTCGGTCGCGAGCGCTGACCGACATTTTCGTAGAAGAATTCTTATCAAAATAACGAAAGGTAACTTTTAAATTAGAATAATAGAAATGAATTTTACTTTAGTCAGAGAGAAAGTGTCTTTGGGTTGGGGAAGTGACTGGTGAAAACGATATACGGAATTGACCTGTTAAGAATTGGACACCCACGTTAAGAAAGTAGAGATATTTCGACCTAGATAATTAAGATTCTCGGCTATCAGGAAAAAACAAAGAGGTAAAAAGAAGAGCAATTGTTTTTGGACCACGGAGGGCGCCAGGAAGGCGGAAAAGATCCTTTCTAAAAGTCAAGACTAATTAGCAGCGGGCTGTTTGACAAAGTCCAGGTGAGAGAGGGCAAGGATTGTCATTTTGCGTACGTGCAAAAAGGTGCGAAATCGGATTTTGTTTTTTTTAAAACCAGCACGATGTAAACCACACCCGCCAACAAAAAGGGAGAGGGTGTTCGGTCAATAACAATTGGTCGAATACAATCACGTGACCGCGGAAGAAGAAGGAAAGAAAACCTCGATCAATAACTGTTGGACGAGGCGGTCACGTGGGCTGCGGAAAAGAAGAGAAAGAAAGGTTCGATCGGGAACGATTGGTTGAGAGCGATCACCTGACATGAGAGAGACTAAGAGAAATAGATATGCGCCGCCCCCCAAGAGCACTGTGAGAAAGTAGGGGTGAAAACAATAACGATAATGGAAAGTCAAAATTAATACGGCTTTTGAAATTATCGAGAAACCCTGACGCCGACCGACCCACCCCGGTTTGTTGCGGCGTCAATATAAGCAGGACCCCAGTCGGCAGAAATCAGTTGGAGCTGAAGTTGAGTTGAAGTTGGAGTTAGGTTGGGCGTGAGTTGCAGTTCACCCTCGGACGACAGAAGAATCCTCGAAACAAGAAATCCTTCCAGCCCAAGTTGAAGACAAGAAATCTTCCACCGAATTGAAGCAAGAAATCTTCCACTGAATCGAAGCAAGAAATCTTCCACTGGGTTGAAACAAGAAATCTACCAGTCTAAACAAACGAAGAAGAAGAAATACAGCTCACGTCGAAGAGAAGAACCAACTGCGAACGACCGATAGAAATTAGCCCAATGTCGAACTGAACCACACGCCGACATACATACATGATTCTAGAAAGTAGGTAGTTCGACATTTTTTTTTTTTTTTTTTTTTGTGATAGAAACTTGGTGCCATAGTTCACAGAACGGGTCGGGAAGTGAGAACTATTTTGCTTTTATGTAATAGACATTGAGATATAAAGGTTGTTACCCTTTTTATCAGCAATTTTGTTTGGTGTCGTGAGTTTTTGTTTTGTTGTGTTTCGCCACCCCTGTCGGACTCAGCTCGTATCGGCCCCAGCCCTGCTGGTCCTGTCTGTCTAAGATCTAAACACAGCGTGGGTAGACAGACCGGAGATCGGTATAGTTGCTTTAGTGACCAGGTGTGTAAACGTCACAGATGGTGACAGGGGCCAAGATCAACCGCGATAAGTCTGTGGGCTTGCGGTTGTGTGCGTGGAAGGGAGTTTCTCTTCCCGGACCTTTCCTCTGGACGGATGGGCCGATCAAGATACTCGGCGTCTGGTTCGGTCCTGATCTCCAGTTGAAAATGAACTGGTCGGAGGTACAAAGGAAGGCCCAGATCGCGGTTAATCTGTGGTCTCGGAGGAGACTTTCCATGAAGGGAAGGGCGGAGGTATGTGTTTCACACATCTACCCGATTCTCCTGTACCGACTCTCTGTACTTCCACTCCCGTATGCCAGACTAATTTTATTAGTAAGGACTTTGTTCTCTTTCTTATGGAGAGACAAGGCCCCTATGGTATCTCGCTAGATCTGTTGCCTTCATCCCTCTGAGGCCGGTCTGGGTATGCCTAGCGTTGAGATTCGTCAATATATGCTTCGCATCATCTTTCTAGACCGAATGTGTCGCGGGTCGGATGAGGTGGGCGCCTTTTGGAAAGAAGACGTCCGTAAACATTTCCCATCCCTGAGAAGTGTGCACTCGTGCGAGGAGGAGGCCGGCCGTACACCCCGAGCCGAGTGCTCCTTCTACCGTGAATGTCGTCGTGCTCTGAAACTCCTCTTACGGGCGTCGGATGGCCTCTCCAACGCCCAGGCGTTGTCTCGTAAGGCATTATATCGACTGTTAGTTAGGGTGGCCGTTCAAGATGGTCTGATTGTCGAGCTCGGTCTTACGAAGCAGGAGGCTCGCTCGATATGGCCTTGGGCGCCTGGGTTGAAATGTCTCAATAATGATGAGGCATCACTCACCTGGCTGATGATTCGTGGGGCCCTCTGGGTCGGCAAGAGACTTTGTTCAGCAGGCTTGGAGAAATATCCAAACTGTCGTCGCTGTACTGGGGAAGTCGAGACCATTGGTCACGCCTTTTTTCAGTGCAAGGCGGTAGTGCCGTTGTGCAGTTTGTTGAAGGCCTCATGGTTCGCATGTTGCAGGGAAAGTTTTTTGTCCTTGAAGCCAGTTCTGTTTGTAGCAATGTGGTGCCGCAATTGACGAAGGCTGAGCACTATAGGGGTTATGAGAGTCGTGATTTGGACGACGCATCAGAAGGGATTCTATGAGGGTGAGTGGTTCACTTCTTCTCAACTGATCTTGTACTTTAAGCATCAGCTTAAAGTCAAGATTAGTACGGAAAGGCGGCGGCTCACCTCATCAGAATTCAGCAAAAGGTGGGTGAATCTTGCGCGTTTGTGCCGTGTCTTTTACACGGCACGGCTGACTTGAAGTGGCATTTTGATGCCGGTTAGGCATCAGGATATTGTTTTCCTGTGTTGAACATGAGCAACCCTTCCCGAGATTAGTTTAGTGTAGGTCTGCCCCCTTTTATTTCTGTCCCACCTTTTTTTCCTTTAGTTTAATTCCCCATCCTCTCCCTCGTTGGTCAGTGATGTCAGTTCCCTGGTGGATGCGGGGTGCCTTTCGTTTCGCGTGTGTGTTTTTCGTATTTGTTGTTGTGTATGAATGAGTGTGTGCCTGTGTGAATGCCTTGGAGGATTGAGTGTTACCTTTATTTTTCATAGTCCCGCGTCGATTTCGTCCGGTTAACTGATATTTCTGCCACATATAAGGTTCGTGGGGGGTTTTATTACTAACACCCATTTTGTTTAGTTTCTTGTAAATATATTATATGTCATATTGTATATACTCATTGGGGATCTTTTTAAAATTGTTGTTTTTTATGCCCTTCCCCCCACAGACAATATTTGTACATAAGGGGACTAGTTAGGATTTTCATTGAGACAAAGAGGTATTTTGGTGGATGTAGTAAGAAAGGTTTCGTTAAATGTGTTGTTTTGGTAATAGGAATATTGTTTAGCATGATAGGGTCAGTGGTTGTGGCTAGCTAAGTTTTATATTAAGACAAGTGATGACCGTCCTTTTCCCCAGCCCCCTTTTTGGCCTTGTGCCACATTTGTTGTATTTACAGCAATAAATATTAGTAGCAGTTCAATTCTTGGAAAATAAGGCACGGCGCTATATTGACATTTTAATTCTTAATTATTACTTAATCGAGTAATCATACTAATTCTTATTGATATCATTCATGATCATTGCAATTTTCTACACTGATAAAACACTGTGGAACTATTTTTTATTTAGCTAAGACTTCAATTGAACTTTGTAGTTAAATAACATTCAATATTGTACTCAAATTTAATTAGCTAAACTTACCCTTTTTATTACGGAAAAAGGGAAGCAACTTTCTTTATACTTATTGTTGATATTTGTATATCATTGTTAATACAATATTTTATTAATGTTCACTGAGCTTGATTATTTTTCTCTCGTGTTTCTTGTGCATTATTCATGTGGGGTGTTGTTTTACAAGAACACAGCCTTCCTTCTTTATTATATTCACGGTGACCCTAGCCGACTTTACAGCACCACTACAGATGGACGGGTCCTTGTAATTATTGTTTCGTTTTTTGGTTTTTGTTTGTTTTTGTTTTGTTTTGTTTTGTTTTGTTTTGTTTTTTAATCTTATCTTCGTGTTTTATTTTTAAGTTTGTTTTCTGGATTCATCCTCCAACCCCATCGTTCAATAAATAATGAAATTTGAATATGCAGGATCAATACAGGATTGAGTGGTGATGGATGAGTTCTTATGCTGAATGTGTAAATTGTAATGAATGAGTGGATCGTGATTCTGATTAACTAGGACTAGGATAGCTTATGAAGACCAGCCTCTCCTCATTTTCCCCTTCGGCTTTGTGCCACAATTTTGTATTTCTTTACAAAAGAAATAATCTCGCCCGACGAGAACTTTAAAAAAAAAAAAAAAAAAAAACAACGTCGCATTCCACATCAAGGAAAAGTCATCGGTTGCTGTGCCTTTTTCGCTATTTCCACGAACTTTGCTTCAAGAATTGTACCAAATTATTCTTTGAAAAATCCATTCAGACAAGTATTTCTCGTTTTTCGTTTTTTTTTTCTTCACTTTTTAGTTTTATTTTCTGAGGACCGTCTTCTGCAGCATTATAATTTTAATTGTTAAAAAAAAGGCATATTTCATTTTTCATTGATAATTTATTGGCCATCAGGTTAATTTGCAGTATAAACACCAAAATCCCCCGGCTTTTTTCCGATTAGAAGTATTGTTTCTTTGTGAAACTAACGCTTTTTTTAAAATATTGAAAAATATAACGACCGAAAACTTTTCTAAATAAATGATGATTTTTCTTAAATTTAAAATTAAAAAAAAAAGAAAAAAAAACTCGTTGAAGAAAAAGAACTTCATTTTTTAGACTTTCAGGTACGTAATTTTGATTTTATTTTTCGTTTTTCATTTTTACTAATTTTGGAATCGTGACTTCTTTTTTTCCTGTTGGTCTACTTTTAAAATTTCGTGCATTCATTTTTAACTTTGCGCATTGCGCAGTAATCAACAGATGTGAAGCTTCTGCGCTGCCTCACTACTCGAGACAAATGTATGTAAACAAAGCCAGTAATGTCGGCCGTTCTGTCTACGCGACAGAAAAGAAGTAGAACTTGCATTATCTATAACTTCTAAACGGCAATCGAGCACAATGTTTTAATGTCATTTTCGAAATAATCAGGCAATTTCACACCAGAATAGTACATTAACATTACCACGGTCTTTCAGTGCTTATACTGCAAATTAACCGGCTATCATTTTGTTTGAAAGCATTTAATTTGCATAATTTATTTTTTGTGTGTTAAGAATAAATTATTTAGCTTTTTTATTCTTTTTTTTTTACTTTTTAAAACTCGATTCGTGTCGTCCATCTTTGTTGTGTGTCCATAAATTAATAATCCCTCAAACATTTGATTTTTTTTTTGTAGTGATTTTATCATAACAAAATAAATCTTATAATTGTACCAAAAATGGCGAATTATTAAAACCTTTTATTTTCGAGTGGCATTCAAACTAGCTTTTGTGGAGGGCTCTTGATTGGGCCTTCAGCCCAACAATGACACTTTATGCATTGAGTGCATATGTGATACCATTTAGGGTTGCAAGAAAGAAGAAAAAAATAGAAAGAAAAAGAGAGGCGAGAGTTAAAACTTAGATGATAAAGGAAAGCCATCACAAAAGGGGCATTTAGCGATGTTATTTTGATAATGAAGAATGGTGAAAATTTTATGGCCATTGTCGAAAAGCTAATTGACAAATTCCAGGTGGGCCAGATAACCAGATACAGAGTTTTGAATGGATAAAAAATAAACTGTGTCATGGTGGCGAACTTATATTATCGGGAAAAGATTTTCCGTTGACCGAGAAATAAGAATGCCCTGACCACACACGAGTTGCAAAAACAAAGAAAATAGGTTAAGTCTTTGTCGATGGAAAGATATCGTTAGACAAGGTGTGTTTTGTGTTGAAATTTGACTATGACAGCGAAACAATATTATCAGAAAATGGCGAAGTCGTTTCATCGTATCAGTGGTTGGCGCCGGAGAGTGAGTGTGTGTGGTTGACCAGCCACTTGGTGCTGGCGAAAATCCGATTGACGAATTCCATATGAAAGTGACTTTGGGATAAGAATTGAGATTATCACACTACGGGTCGTACTGTTCTGTTGGCGGCCAGAGAAGAAGCGAGAAAGAAAAGAAAGAAAGGAAATAGAAAAAAGAAAAAGAGGAGATATTTTTTTTTCTTTGAGCAAGATATTTTTTAAAAAAAACAAGGCTAGTCTGGTCACACCCACACTGTTGAAGGCCAATTGGATGAATGTTAACGAGAGCCAGGCGGAGGTGATCATGTGATGCAGAGGGAGAGGCCTGCTACCACCCATTAAGGGGATAGGTATGAGATGTTACTGCGAAGGAGTAGGAAAACCGTTGACGCCTTCTGAGGGTATGGTAAGAGACCCATATGAGAACAGAAGAAGGTGGGAGTAAGAGAAGACTTCCAAAAATGGAAATAATAATTTTTTCCTGACCGAAAACAAAAGAAGGGGATTGTGGATTTGGAATTATCAAGGAACCTCAAACCCCGACTAGCCCACCCCGGTTTGGGTCGGCGTCCATATAAGCAAAGTCGCAGCGACCGAAAATCAGTTCAGTTTAGTTCCAGATCCGGATCCGGTTAGAATTGGCATGGCCTCGCAGAGCTGACCAAGATTCGCGCAACTTCTGAACTCATCTTCTAACCAAGAACAATTTATTTTTGAAGAACGACTTAGACTCATACCACCAAAACAAGTTTTACAAATATCGCCTGAAGACACACCAAGAACCAGTTTCTTAAAGAACAGACAACTTAAAATGTTAAGACTCGCCTAACAAAAACAACGTGTCACGAATCCATATAGCGGGTTGGGAGATAGACGTAGTCCTGTATTCAGAAACCAGATATAAAATATTGTTATCCTTTTTTTCATACCTTTGAACTTTTCGAGTTGTTATTTTATTTTCTTTTACATCTATTTGTGCGATAACACCCTTATTCGAACTCGACTTGCATTACGGCCACGACGACTGATTGATTTCGTTTGCCTAAGATCAATTCACAACGTGTGTAGTCAGACTGGAGATCAAAGTAGTTACTTCGGTAACCAGACGTTGGAGGCGAGTTGGGAACGACGAGGCTGATATCGAATCTAACCAGATTCTCATCCGAATCACCAAAAGGTTAGAACGTCACATTTGGGTGCCGCGACCAATACCAAGCCAGTTGGTCATCACAGGACGGAATAGCACGACTGAGGCAGACAGGCGGACGTCACGTTTGGAGCGGCGACACCCGAACGAGCGGGGGACGTCACACATATAAAATTTTATGAAACAGTAATTTTCAAACGATTAATAGTTTTCATTAGGCACGTCCGCTTTTCGCTAGAAAAAGAACATAGCATGAAAAAGGGCCCCAAACTTAAAAATCATATTTGTTATTAAAGAGGGCAAATCAAAGTATTTTTTTTTAGTTGAAATACATTAATTTAGAAATTATTGCAAAAATCAAATAATTGTCGGATTTTAATGAAACTTCTAAATTTTATTAAAAAATGAATTAAATTTTTTTAGAAATTTTTGTCTTTTAGAAATTCATGGTTTATTTTATTTTTTTTACATCTGTCAACACCCCCACATAATTACACAGGCTTAATTTTATGAAAACTTGAAAATCCAAATTGTTACTCTTTGTATTTGTTTTTATTAAATGCAGAAGACCTTAAAGAATATATAAATCATCGATGATCTTTTCTACCCAAACTTTAGCCCTGAATTGTAAAATACAAAACTTAAAACCCAATATAACTAAGGCATTATTTAATTAAAAAAAGCTTTTAGTGGCTTTTATGAAAAATACATATTAAGGACATTTTTATACTGCAATTATTAATTTTTCTTTTTTAGATTCAATTTTAGAGATGGAAACAGTGCAGGCTTTCGACATCTCTTTGTTAAAAAATACATAAAAGAAATCAATAAATACTAGACTTTTGAAAGTATTTCATTTTTAAGAATTACTTTATTATCTAAATAAGTCTACCACTTTTTCCCCAGCCCCTCAACCTCCGGCGTCTTCCTCTTTGGGTTGAAGTGTCCACTCGGTCCGAACCGAACTTAGGGGTAACTGGTCGTACGCTCCCTGAGTACCCGTAGCTTATTTCGACCGGTCAACTGGTCAAGTTCTGCTCGCTGCCCACACTGTGTTAGTTTTTAGATCCAGTAAGCGGGGTGTTGTCCATACGTTCACGTTCGACTGGGGATGTGGACACGGCTGTGAGAGTTGGCGGTAGGAAGTTTAGAATGTGGCAAAATAAAACAAGAAATAATATCTGCAGAAGCCAGACAACAATGGGGAAAATGACGTCTTTTATATATGAAGATAACATCAGAATAGAGGTTACAGGGGGGATAAAAATATCTAACATAAATGAGAAAAGAAAAAGGCAAAATGCATCCAGCGAATTCCAAACAGAGAAAGGGTTTGTGTGTGATAAACGCGTATTGAATCGCCTGGGGTAGGTTTATGACTAATAGTCCAGTCTCATACAGACTTCTCAGAACAGGGGGCAGTCTTCTTTCTCTCCTCCAAAATTCTCCCTCAAATCTCTTGACTTACTGCGACGATAGTCTCGGGACTCTCTCAACTACAGTCTCTCTCCCCGACTCTGATTTATTAGAAAAATCTCGAGTTAATATAGAATAAGGATCAGCTGATCACAATTGACTCTCGGCCCGGCACGCAGCTACCACGAGTGCCAAAAACTATCCCTTGGCATGTAAACCGATTCTCCAATTATTTACTTTATCTCAATCACGACTTCTTCTCGATACACCAAAATTATACTTTGGGATATCTAAACATTGATTCAACCTTTTAATCAAAACAAATGTTGTTAAACAAAACCAAGTATCTCGCCCATCCCCATTGTTTACTAGTGACCCAGGTTTAAGATATCGCCTCCTGCCCTGAGATCGTGTTTCTCATCGGTAAACACACATCTTAACCCAAATTGTACTTTGATATATAAACACCATTTCCATTTTCAGGCAATAAAAGCTATATTTGCGTGTGTGCGTTCATGTGGGTGTGTGTTTGTGTGTGTATACCTCTCTCTGTTACATAAGCTGGTTCACTTAAAAATTAAAAATACTGTCAAATTACATAAAGTATACTTGAAATTTTCATAAAATAGTTTTTGAAAAAGTATACTTGAATGTTACAAAATTTTTAAACGGAGAATTTCCCTTTTGCTTACAAAACTGTCCAAAATGGCTGATGTGATCGATTTTATGTAAATTTTGCTGACTCAAAAAAAAAAAAGAAAAGATTTTTAGCTAAAATTTCCGACGTGCTAGAAAGGATTAATTTTTTTTAAAAATACTAAAAAATACCTTGGTCTTTCCTCTTAATAACAAACCTTTAAATGATAATTGTTTAGTCGAGTTTGGGGCCTTTTTTCATCAGGGTGTGCTCTTCTTTAGTGAAGTATTGAATATACCTACATCACGGTATGCTAATTTTTTAACAAATCAGCAGAGGTACATATTTTATTTCTTAATCATTTCACACAGGCAAAGCAATAAAGCCACTAAGACGTAAGGGTGTTACAAAGTGCTAAAGAATGAGAAAAAATATAAAAGAATAGAGAATAAAAGAAAAATATTTCGATTGACATTGCATTCCTTATTTTATTTTTGAAGATCGATGTTGACAGGTAAGCAAGAAGCCAGAAAAAGTTTACAATCGAAAAGTGCGAGGAAAAAATCGTTAGCATAAAACTTACGGTTACATCTAGCTATTAAAAATGTAAAATGATGAGACCTTGCCGCTAATCTAGTACTGCACTTAAATTCATAGCTACCATATTTTACGATTTAGAGCTAATTTTAGGTAACTGGTTTCATTTACTTTTACAAAAGAAAATGATGGTTTAGTAAATGGTCATTTTTTTAGCGCTTTGTAAATTGTATCGTTTTGTTTTTACTAATTAAAAAAAATCTGAACACCATCCTAAGCCATTTTCAGCAGCAACATTACTACATTTTTAAAAGTACCATTTTTTATTTACATATTTCATTGCAATTTCAATTTTGTGAAGTTGTTTTACACTACAGTTTTCAGTGAGTCGTCTTATTTCAATTTTACGAAATTTAATCTCGCTCTCAACAGTTTTTTTTAATTTCTTTATAATATATTTTCCATAAAGCATCGTAAACGTAATGGTGAAAGCTAAGTACAAAAAAATAAAATAAATAAAAATAAAAAAATAGAGCGCTGAAAGCTTTACTTAAAAATAACGAGGTATATTTGTTCACTTAAATCTAAATAATTTCACTTCTCTCCTGTAAAATAAATTATCTTCACGTAAGCTGTCAATACGTCATAAAAATGTCTTTCGTCACCTGTCAAGTGACGCGAAATGTTATGACCTGCTTTGTTTTATTTTCAAATTACATCTTTTCGGCGCAGAAACTAAGTTAAGCTTAGTTCGAAATATTTTAAATAAACATTATAATTTCTAACTTTCGTAAAATAAGTTTTGAAAAAATTATAATTTTTTAAAAAATTTCAAAATGAGACTTTCCTTTTTTTTATGGAAAAAAAATGGTTGACATGATTGATTATCTGTCAATTTTTCTGACTCAAAAAAAAAATAACGAAAGTTTTGGACGTGCTAGGAAAGATTAAAAAATGTAAAAATTTTAAAAAAATACCCCCCAAAATACTTTGATGTTTCCTGTTAAAATAACATTTGTTTTCGTCAAGTTTGGCGTCTTTTTCGTCATGCTATGCTCTTTTTAGCGATCTCATGAATCTAATTTAAGGAAAAAGTACGCATTGCCTTTAGTTTAAAAAATCCAGTTGAGTTAACAATAAGTAATCTTTAAACTTAATAAATGGCTTCGAAACATATCTTTATGACAAATATTGGATTTTAGTGTAGACTCGTCCATTTACCTTATCACCTCTAGCAACACGAACATTCTATTCTATACACCTACGTATATAAACCTTAACCAATAAAAACGTTACTATGCGAAGCAGATATTCCCATTGGCTCACAACATAAAATTCGAAAGCTTCACGTGCGGAAGTAAAATTGCGCCAAAACTTATCTGAGCCACCTCGGACATCTAAAAACCTATAAAAAGAAGAATATCATCTGACCAAGTAAGGCAGTCGTACGAGCACAGAGATATGCTAACATAATCCACGTCGCTTGCAACTGCAATCTTCCCGCGCAAACTAAATCACTCGCAAGCCCAAACCGAAGAACACTCTGTGAACACCGAAACTTTTATCCGAACGACTTTAATTATCTAAAGTGAATTAGCACTCACTACTATTCTAAGTAAATAACATTATCGAACGAACTCAACATTTGCAGTCAAAGGTAGACTACTTTGTAATGACTCAATTCTAAAAACATAATATCGATATTCTAAATACTAATTACAATTTCCTAAAAAGACTGTAACACAGAGACACAAAAAAGGACATACAAAAAGCTTCAAATATGACGAACATACCAAGGAAAGTAAACCAACACGTGTCTTTGCACCAACAGATTGAAAATCCAAAGCCACGACTACATAAATGGCAGATCCAGTTCGTCTCACAGAAACAGCAATCAGGCTTGAAATGCCTGTCTTCAACCCGAACGTTCAAACTTGGTTCCTGCAGTTAGACGCAATATTTCAGTCCAGGCACGTAACTTCCCAACAGTCAAAGTTTGTGTCCGTAGTGAAGGTAGCGACCGAAGTAGCCGACGTATTAACTTCTCTACCGACCGATAAGCCAACCGACCATCAAAATGCTTAAGTAACAAGATAAGTGTATTTTTTATCACAGTTTTTATGTTTTGATTACATCATCATGAATATATTTTATACAGAAATATTCTTCTTAATTCATGCTCACAATAACTTTAAGAATTCGGCTATATGCATTAAAAAAATTTCATGTTTATCACTTTTTTCATTTTTCCTTTTTATTTTGGTTCATGATAAGCAGGAAACAAATGTTGGTCAATTTTTTTTTTAAACAAAAATTAATAGAATTTTCTTCATTTGTTTATTGAAAAGTACTTTTTTACAATTCGATCCTGAGCCAGTGAATGATAGCAACCACCATTCTGACTCCAAACCACAACATTATCAGAAAATAACATTAATAACTACAGTAAATTTAAAGCCAAAGTATCTAAAATTCAATAAAATATTAGAATATTTTTCCAAAATTTTAAAGATTACTGAGTACTTAGAATTATATAAACAAAGGTAACACATTATGCTCTTCAATTATTTTTACAGGTGAAACCCCCGTCGATAAACATCCATCTGTCATGAAGCTGTCAACATCTTAAATAAACAGTTGCCATAGTGTTAAAATGCATTTCTGCAATATTTTAAACAAGTAAATATTTGTATCAAATCAGGTTAATTATATTTTACATCAGATAATATTCCTCAAACAGAGTTTCAGAAAGGTATATTTTTGGAAGACTTTAATAAAGAGATTTAGATTATCAAAAAAAATCTTAGTCAATTTAAATTAGTTTTGAAATAGAGCAAAGTATTTTACCTATTGGAAATATTAAATTTAATCTATTAGTTTGAAATGAAAAAGCTTTATGAAATTAAAAATCATTTTAAACCTTTGATATCACAAATCTGTGGAGGTATCTATAATAAAGTATTTGGAAAATGTCTTATAATTTAATATCCTATAAATTTTCATTGTTTACAAAATATATTAAGAGATAAAAACTGTAAACAGTTTTATGTTGTCAACCAAAAAGTAAAAAAATTTTTAAAAGTAAAAGTATTTTGAAATAATTTATTTTTCATGTCAGTAAATCTTTTAAAAGTCTTCAGATTTAAAATTAAAATAGCACATTTTATTACAACGAACCATTAAAATCTGATGCTGATTTTGATGTATTTCTCTTTGTGTGCAAATAAAATTATATGAAGATATGAAAACGTTGCTTGTTTTGTTTCTTTGCTTGTATTTGGCTGATGTTAATGATGAGAAATGAATTTAATAACTTTAATTTGACAGTGTAATGATTCCTTTCTGTTTGAATTTTTGAGATAAATTCGTATACACTGATCATGTCCTCATCTTGGTTGTTATAGTCACAATGCAGGATCATCTTTAACAACTGCATGATTAGCACAAATACCATTAAGATCCAGTATTATAAAAATAAAAATATGGTATTAATTATAGGTTTCTACCAATAACCCATTAATGCTGATCTATCTCAATTTGGGATTGGTGGGCATTACTCGCAAAACATTAATTTGTATAAATGACTCCAAGGACTGCTTATAGCAATCATGCTTATTTGTACCTCATATTATTATCAGTAAATTCCACAAAATTAAAAGTAGGTGAGATATGGTACAAAACTATTAGCACATATTTCCATTGTTTCTACACCCCCCCATTAATTTATAAAAGAAAAATACAATTTAATATTGTTTGAAAATGAAGTGACACATTAACAGTTGTTATGAAACTTTGACATCATTGTTCAAATTTAAAATTTACAAAAAATTATTAAGCTGTGTATTTCAGATGAAAAAATTTGGCCTGAAATATCTTGAAATACTAAAGAGAGAAAATAAAATGTATAATTTTCATTGAATTTATTAACTTGGTCTTTGTTATCAATCAGTTTTCCTTTTTTTAATCCATCTCTCTTGCTACAAACAAGCTGATAAATGTTTGAAATTATTTTTTTATTTTAACACAATAACTGATAAAATTTGAACCAAGGGAGCAATATGATCTGATATTATGGACTGAAAATTATGAAAGAAATGGCATTATGTTATTTCTCCCTGTAGACTGCCATTTGTGAATTCAAACCAAAAAAGGCCCATTTATCAATTTGTTAATTGATGCCAGTGTTATATATTCAATAAGCATCTTCATATGTAATAATATAAAATATTAGATTTCTTAAAATATTTTAAATTTTAAGACATAGTAGTCATCATGTAATTTTATTACACTTATCTCCTACTTATATTTCCCAAAATATCTGGCTCCCAATACATGTGTCAACATCTCATAAAAGACAGACACATGCACATCCATGTTAAAATATCTCCTTGCAATATTTTAAACTAAACATATGTAATATTTTCTTCTGGTCAGATTAAATAACCTTTAAATAAGTTAATATTTTTCTCAAATAACATTTCCGAAAAGTATGTTTTATTTTTTAATAAAAATAATTATGTTGTGTTGACTGATTTATCAATATGGATAATTTTATAGATTTTCCTGATAATAAAAAAACAAAAAAAACATTCCAATCAATTTAAATTCGATTTGAAATAGAGCAAAGTATTTTTGCTTATTGGAAATATTAAATTTAATCTATTTGCATGGAATTAAACCTAAAATAAAAACTTCCAGAAAGATCTGTCTATATTTCTGAGATGAGGTATTGTATTTATTTACACTATTCGGAGTGTTGTCCTCATCTTTGTTGCCATATTCACTTTTCAGATGTTGTATGCTCCAGCTTTCTTCAGGTGAAAGATGTTTCATTTTTTAAAAAACCTTTTAAACTTTAGGTACCATTTTTATCTTTTTTTTTTCTTTTGAGATACCAATGTTAATATTTAGCAAAGTAAATATTGATATTGTATTTGGCCCCACATTGAAACAGAAGTAAAACATGCCATCTTCGCAATCAGTACCATTTTGTGCATTCTGAAATAAAATCTTTATAAAAAATATATTCCTGTGTCAAAACCCTTTCATTATTATCATTAATATTATTATTATGCTTACTGTCAACCTCTTTTCTGAAAGATCTAGCCACAACTATACTGCGTGCCAAATTATTATTGAGATAACTTTTTTTCTAATATTTCAAAAACTGTCCAATCAATTCACACAAAATTTTCACACAATGTTGGCAACACTGACCTACGCAATCACTGAAATTTTTGTACTGATCTGCGCAATGTAAACAAACTGGCTGTATATCAATGTCCTGGTTGCCAAAAGTCATTGTGCTTTTTTATTCCTGTGTTAAAACTGTAATGCTCAATTCAAACCTAATAGAAACATTGTCGTTTTCATAAATTACCGATTAGCCATCAATATCATGGTGTTAAGCAAATTTATTGTGAATAAATCCTTGCAATAATTTAGAAGGAAAAACTATCAATGCACATTCAAAAGAATGGCACTCTGAAAGCTAACTACTTCACCATCATGGGCCCATTAACTAAATCTTGTACACTCATTTATTTAAGCTAAAAATTGCCATGAATTAATGACAGATAACAAACTATTTATCTCCCATTACTAACCAGATGATAAAATATTGGATCAGTTCTTATAAACATTACTAAAATAATTGAATTCATATACAATTTAATTAATCTATTATTTATCCATAAATTATTTAATGTTGGAAAATTATATTTGCTGCTGTTCATCCTTCTTTCATTGTCTAACCACTCTACTGATTTTTGCTAATTAAAATGCTGCAGATTACAGTGGACAATATATATTTTTGTTCCTTATCATGAAACCAATTATTAATTACTATACAAATGATAGTGAGAATTTATTATGCAACAGTAATAGTATCAAGAGTGTAATTATTGACAATTATTTTTATATGTATAAAGATTGCCATAAACCATAAAGAACAGTTTGCAGATAAAAGAGAAAAAATTGTAGTAAGTTATAAAGAGAATATAATGTTGGAAACTGAAAAACTTGAACCGAAATCATAGAACAACTAAAAAGATAAGGAAAATATTGGCAAGATCCAAAAAAGAAAAAAAATACACAAGAAAAGTGGATTGACCAGCAAGAAACTAAAGTTGGTGTTGTAAACAGGAAAAAAAATGTAGAATATTAACTAAAAGACATGAAATCAACCAAATTCCTACCTTCAATTAAACGTCATAAAGAGAAATATGCAAGTTGGACAACAAAAGTATTTTCAGTTAGGGTTTTTAACAATAAAATTTTATTGCATATTAAAATTTGATATTAATTTTTCTTAAATAAATTATAATTATTCAAATTTGATTCAATATGATTTTATTCTAAAACTTTATTTTAATAATCGACTGATTATTGTAAGAAGTGCCTAAGCAGACTTTGTGGGCTGAGGTAAATCATAAGGGTTAAGTGTTAAGTTCAAGGAGTGCTCTTGTTTCTGTGTTGGTTTGAAAAACCCCTGTTGAGTTGATAGTTTCTCTAAATTTTAGCAATTATCAGTAAGTTTCTAAGTTCATAAAATGACATTTGCTGCTCTGGCTGGTGAAAGAAGTGATTACTGCATTATTGCAATAATGTTAAGAAATCAAGAAAAGTCAAAATTATTTATTTCAATTTTAGTACAATGCATATTTTCTGTTTTCACAGAAAAAAAATTGTGATGTTTGTGAAAATTGATTTGTATTTTTACAATAAGGTTTTCAAACTCTGAGATCTTTTATAATTTCTGATGAATTTGATTATATAGTAAAAATGTTTTGGAAGAATCAAAATCTGGAGTTTTATTCCATTTTTTAGTGGGGACATTTTAAAAATTTTTTTTTTTTGAAATTGCATTTGTTTGTTTGTTTTTTTATTCTATGGAAGCTCAAAATGAAACTCTAAAATAATAGGAATATTGCATAGTAAGGATGTGATTGTAATGTTTGACCTTTTGAACAATGTTGTTTGTGAAAATCTATTTTTTGTATGTGTGTTGTATTTTTTTCTTTTTTTTCTTTTTCAAAAATATTTTTACAAAATCTAATTAATCCTTAAATTTACTATTTTTCTATAAAAATCTGTCTGGGACATTGGATTTTTAAGAGATTTTTAAAGTGTTTTAGATTTTCTTTTGTCAGCTTCTGCCAGATTCAGTCATCAAACATCTTTATTTAAGGATATATAATTTAATTCTTTTTTTTTTTTATGGATAAACTTTCAACTAACAATTAAAACCAAACTTTAACTTAAAAGATATTTTAAGTTGTTTAAAATGTGTTTTTAAGCTTTTTTTTTTCTTCAAATTTCTGGGAAGGTACCTAATATTCATTGTATAAATATAAGTACATAGTGAAAACTTTGCAAACAGATGTTGGTTAATACCAAATTTATTGTGAACACTTGCTTGATAAAATCTGATATTGTATGTGTGTATGATTGATGTCCAAAAAGTAAAGTGAGGTGCTTGCATTTAAGTTAAGAAGTGATGAAAGAAATGGATGAAAATTGTCATGACAAGCAAGAGGTGTGTTGTTCATGAACTTCATACTGTATAGTTAAACACTTAACACATACTGTGAAACATTGGAAAGACTGAAGTAAGGCATTTGTCAAGAGAGACTAGGACGTTTGTGTAAGGGTGTGTTATCTTGCTGTACAACAATGCCACCCAACAAATGGTCAACATGATAAAGGAACAGATCCAGTACTATGGTTGGGATGTTTTACTGTTTCTGATGTATTAGCCTGACTTGATCTCTTTCTGATAATAATTCATTTCTGGTGTATAATAAGCATGTTCTGTAAGAATAAAAAGATCCAGTGATTTATTTTAAATTAACTGAATCCTTAAAAAAAAAAGATTAGTCTTTTTTTTTTTCTTTTTTTTTTATAGGAATAAAACACATCATATGGAAGAATCATGAATCCAGCAATTCATATTAAAAGTTTGAATAAACAGTACATAGTTTTTTTACTGATAAATACATTGCTTGTTTTTTCTAGGCTCATAAATGCAGTTATTCATGTTAATTGAAGCCTTAAGAGAAACATTAAATAGAAATTTAATTGTGTATAATAATGATTTGCAAAACTTAAATGCAGCAAATTCATATTAAAGGAAAGAAAATAATTCATGTCCTTCATATTAGGTAAAATTTTTGCTAAACTCACAAATCCAGCAATTCATATTGAATAAAGATAAACCTTAGAATAAAAAATATCAATTTTCCTGTGTATAAGATGCATGTTTTGTAAGACTTATACATTCACTAATTATTATTCAATTAAGAGAACCTTTACTTAAAGCAACAATCATTTTCTTTTGTTGCGTCAGAAGCATGTTTTCGTAATATATATATATATATATATATATATATATATATATATATAAATCCCAAATTTCATATTAAGAGAAACAGAAGAAACACTACATATATTCCAACATCTATGATTCCCCAGCCTTGTATCACAATTCTGTATGTTACAGAATAAATATCTCTTAAGATTCATTCATAAATCCAGCAATTCATAAGGAGATAATGAGAAACATTATGAGAAAGTGTAAATGATATTTGTTTCAGCATAAAATTTGCATGCTTTGGAAAATTCAGCAATTCATACTAAAAAGATTGTATTTTCTACTGAATAAAATACTCAATTTAGAAAAATAATCACTCCTTCTATTCATATTAATATAAGATAAACTGTCAGTGAATTTTTCCTGGTAAATAACGTGTTTTGCAAAACTTGTTAAATATTGCATTTTGTATTAAAATTAGCATATTTTGCAGGCTTAATAAATTAAGTTATTCATGTTAAGTTGAGAGAAACCAAAGAAGAAATAATTCTTCATTTCCGGTGTAGACAACATTTTATTTCAAGGCTCATGAATCCAGAATACATGTTGAATTGAAAGTAACTCTAGAAGAAATAGTAAATACTGAATTTTTAACTTATAGGATGAATCAAAACCCACAAATCTAGAAACTTGTATTTGATACATACTGCATTTCCCATATATATATATATTTTACAAAACTTAATTTTAAATTGTGTGTATTCTTAGAAATGATAAATTCTATATTTCTGAGGCAGAGAACGTATATTTTGCAAGATTTAGAAATACAGCCATTCCTATGAAGGTAACAGAAAACTCAGTATTTTATGTTGTAATTTTTAAAATAAGGAATTATCATCGTTTGCCTTGTTATTAGGAACACCATGCTCATCTATAGAACAAGAGCATGCTAATTCAAAAATGCTATATTTTCCATCACACAAAGTGAATGTTTTGCAAGATTTATAAATATAATAATTCATATTACCCTAACACTAACCCTGCCAAGAAAACTATTAAATTCTGTTTTATATTATAAATTATGCATTTTTTTTTTTCAGACATCTCAAAGTTCATCTGAAATTAAATAAATTTAAAGGGGGCATAAATATATAAACCCTTCCAATCATTAAATTGACAGAAGGTAACATTAAATGTTTTCTTCTTTTTCTGACATAGATTATGTTTGTTCTGCAAGGGACATAAAATACATGCACACTTAAAAGAAAGAACTACTTTATTATTCTATTTATAATGCACTTGTTTTGAAAGAATAAAGAGTTCACAAACTTAGATTAAATGAAGAGAACACCGAGAATAAAGAGAAGTAATATTCTTGTTTTAAGATGCACGTTTTGAAAGATTAAAACTTCCAGTAACTCATGTTTAATTGGAAAGGAACTTTAGAACAAGGAGTAAACAATATATTTCGTTGTGCTTTCTTTAAATGATTTCAATAATGATGGAGGCAGCAAAAAGAAAGAACTCTTAGAAATATGAAAAACTAGCAGTAGAGCCCGGCGTTGCCCGGGGATGTAACAGTAAGAGATAGATGAAGAATCGACCATCATAAAGACTGAAAAAGTAAAATTGACAAAGATTATTGTTTAAGGTGGACGGACACGCATGTCTTAATTAGTTTTTTTTCTTTTTTTTGCGAATTGGTCAAACCCAAACTCAAACAAAACATTGTTTTCAATCGTTATGAGTCTCCCGGTTGAATAGAATTTTATTATAAACAATTGTCTTGTAAATGGAATTTTTAAAGCATTCTGAATGTAAAAAAAAAAAACTGTGCAAGACAATAAGAAACACTACCTGCCAAAAAAAAAGTGAAGTTTTGTTGAAATCGGTTGAAAAATGTAGGAAATCCGATCCCATATATAAACGAACACACACACACACACACACACACACACACACACATACAAACAACCTGGGTTTTATAATAAGTATAACTCAATATGAGTTGTCCCCCTTTCATTCTCTTAATCGTGTTTTCAAATTGATTTCGTGCAAAAACAATTGTGTTTTTCCAATTTTTGGCGCTGTTAGAACCACCGCAAGTTAATTTTACGTAGTCCTGTTGTGACGTCGTCCCCCCTTGGTCGCAGCGTCGACTCTGTCGTTCGATCTCGTTCGCGGCGCCAACCGTGACATGACGTGGTCCAGGGTTCTAGTCCTATGGTCACGACACCCGATGTGACGTCTTTGCCGCGGCGTCAGCTGTTCGCTCCTCGCTGCTCCAAATGTGACGTTCTAACCCTTTGGTTAGATGAATACCAGCCTCGCCGTTCCCAACTCGCTTCCAACGCCTGGTTACTAGGGTAACTGCACTGATCTCCGGTCTGCCTACCCACGTTGTGATTAGATCTTAGACAGACGGGATCAAACAGGGATTGGGGCCGTATGCAAGCTGAGTTCAACGGGGGTGACAACACACAAGAAAAAGAAAAACTCACAAGATCAATAATTATTGAAGAAAAAGATAACAACCTTTTATATCTAAATGTTCGTTACACAAAATTATTCCTACCTCCCGACCCGTCTTGTGGACTGTGGCACCAAGCTTCTACCATACAACTTTAAGGCTTCGAGTTGCCTACTCTCTAGAAATTTGCATTTCGGGATGTGGATTGGTTTCGACACTGGGCGCTGATCTCTACCTGTCGTTCACGGCTGATTCTTCTCGCCGTCAGTGCGCGAATCGACTTCTTCTCTTCGGCTTCGGTTGGACGAATTTATTCACTTCGACTTGAGTTGGGCGAATTTCTTTACTTCGACTTGGGTTGGACGAATTTCTCTTCTTAGGCTTGGTTTGGACGAATTTATTCACTTCGACTTGTCTTGCCGCAAAGGGGACCAATGAACAAGGCCGTCGTCCGCGCTGCAACTCCAACTTAACTTCTTCTTCCGAGGCGCAAACCCAACTCCAACTGCAACTTCTCTTTCGCCGTCCGCCCTGCAACTTCTCTGCCTGTCCGGGCCAAACGGACCGGCCTTCCTTGCCCGCAAGGGGGCGAATGAACAGGGCCCGCCGTCCGCTCTGCAGCTCTCTCTCGCCGTCCGCCCTGCAACTCATTTCTGATGATTGGGGTCCTGCTTTTATTGAGGCAGGCAAAAACTGGGGTGGGTTTGTCGGCGCCAGGGTTTTCTTGATAATTCTAAAGTCGCATTATTTCTGACTAGGGATTTCCCATTATCGCTCTTACTTTCACTCCTACTTCCTTACTGTGCCTCTGGGGGGAGGCGCATACCCGCTTCCCCTGGTTCCTCGTATGTCAGGTGACAGCTCTCGACCTATGGGGTCCTGATCGGGCATCTTTCATCCTCCCTCGCACATCACGTGACCGCTCTCGGCCAATGAGACTCTGGTCGGGTGTCTCTCCTCCACCCTCATATATAATGTGACTGCCCTCGGCTAATGAGACTCTGGTCGGTATCTTCCCTCCTTCCTTCGTGACGTCTCTAATCGGGCGTGTACAATCCGGGGCTTTGTTCTGGGGGAAGAAACACCTTGCTTAAAAAAAACAAAATACAAATTGTCCTTTTCGTACGAAAATGACGATCGGTTTCTTTCACACGCGGTATCTGTCAAAACAGCCTGCCGCTAATTAGATGCGACTTAAGGAAAGAATTTTCCAGGCCTGTCGGCGTCTCTCGCGAGCTAAAACAAATATTTCACCTCTTTCTTTCGCTCGGAGCCTGTTAACAAAATCTTAATTATCTAAAATAAAAATATTTTCTAATCATTATCTTGGGTGGTTTTATTTTCAACTCTAGAAAGGGTCTGGGTTCTTGTATTAATGCTTTGTCTGTATATCCTTAGATAAACTTCCCCATCTGTTACCTATCATCTTAGTGACACCCTTTTCGTTTGTTGCTTATCAATATTCTTTCATTGTCCCTAAAATTTTATTTCTTCAGCCAACTTTAACAAACTTCCATCCTTCGTGGATTTCGGTCAGGTACTTTGACCTAGATATCTTTTGACACCTGTTATGTGTCAGTTTAAGCGTGTGTGCTTATGACCGGATTTTGTATTATGTTTCTGTCTTTCCTTTTCTTTCTTTTTATTATCTCTAAACTCTATTTCTTCAACCAATTATAACAACTTCCATTTTTCGTGGATTTCGGTCAGGTACTTTGACCTAGATATCTTTTGATACCTGTTATGTGTCAGTTTAAGCGGGTGTGCTTATGACCGGGTTTTGTACCATCTATTTTTATTTCTTTTTCCTTCCTCCTTCTTTTCTTTCTTTCGGATCGCCTAAATGCAACTAGAGAATTATTCCCAAAACCCAAATATTCTTCACCTCTAAATAACTATCAACTGGTTAACAAACCGAAAAAAAAATAAATCATATATTTATGAATATCTCCTTTCAGTTTTCTAATAATGCAGGGTGCCACACTGTGAAGTTTTGTTAAAATCGGTTGAAAAATGTAGGAAATCCGATACAATATATAAACGTACAGACACACACACACACGGACAATCTGCGTTTTACAATAAGTAAGATAATATGCTCCATAATTAAATTTTGAAAACAATTAGAAAAAAACAATTTGTTTATTTTCTATGCATAATATGCATGTTTTCAAATTTGACAATTCAAATCAAAAGAAACTTACAATCAAAAAGGATATTTTCTATGGTATGATGTGTGTGTTTTCAAAGATTTCAAAATCCACCAAATCCTATGAAATTAAAGAACACTTAGAAGTGTGCAGGATGCATTTTATATCAACAATTCTATAATACAACTCAAAAAGTATACTTGGAAAAATAAATAAATATATTTTCCTTTGTATAAAAATATTTTCAAAGATTTAACAATCTGGCAACTCCTGTAAGAGAATACCTAGAAGACAGACAATATATTTCATTGTATAATGAGCCTATTTTAAACATGCCATAATCCAGCTACTCTAAAATATATCTGAGAAGAAAGGGCAAATTCAATATTTAACTGTGTATATAAAACATAAATTTTCAAATCTGCCAACTCATTAAATTAATTGATCCTTAGAATGAATTATTAAATACTATATTTTCTTAAAATCCGCATGTTTCAAAGAGCTGATAATTCAACAGCAATGCATATTAAATTAAGACATTCTTTAAAGTAACAGTAAATATAGTTATAAGTACACTGCCGATAACTCGAAATCATATTAGCAGAACCTTTAGAGCAAATACAATATCTCTTTGGTTTCAATGGAGCTGTGAAATTTAGAGTACAAATTAGAAGAAACAAAGAAGGTATATTTCCAGTATATAATGTGCATGTCTCAAAAGCATGATAATTTGGTAACACATTTTAAATCAAGAGAACCCTTAAAAGGAAATATAAATACTATATTATCCTCTGTATAAGTTTCATGTTATCAAATGTTAAGCATTCAACTGTAATTCCTTTTAGAAAACCTTTCGAACAGAATGAATGATATATTCTTGTGTACAATGTCCATGATTTTTGAAAATCTGTCGAGAGGCTCTTGGAAGAAAGAAAATACAACAATTTCCTGTTTTTAAAAAGTTGGCAGAATTCCAAGTCTCGTGTAATAACTTTACACTGGAGTATAAAAGACGTTTCTTCCTATTCTCAGTCTGAATTCAGTTCACTGATATTACTCTATTTATTGAACAATTATAGAGAAATTTATTTACTGAAAAAAAGTTTGAACAAAGTAACTATAAACAATTTTTTTCTATCCTCTGCCATCTGCAATGATGGAGAAAGCATTACCTCGAACCATCGCCAGTGAGACACACTGCAAGAGCCACTCCGTTTCACGAGGCTCGTCCCTTAATCGAGACGCAATCGCACCAGTCCTCCGAAGGAACGCCATCGAACGAGGGCCAATAACCCCAGAAGTCTCCACTGCCACAAGAGTAAAAAAAACAATCTATCGGCAAGAGAAGAATATTTAATTATTTTTTTTTATCTCTGCGTCCCGAGCGACGGACCCCGGCTCGACCGCGGACCTGATCAAATTACCGGTCGAATATGTATCCGCACAGGTCGCATCCCAAATCAACGACTTCCCCATTTTAAAAGGGAAAATGGTAATGTCATCCGACCGCTTTCCATCATCACGGTCGAGGTCTACGGGTTCGATTTGGGAAGAGAACCCAGCTGCATCAAACCTCTTCTGATGATGTCGTTTATTGCTGCATGCCGTGGAAAGCAGCCGGCATTACGACGACAGGAGAGAGGATGCAAACCAAACTCATCGATGGAAGCTCCGTATCTGCATCTGTGACGCTCACATAATTTGAGTCCAAGACGGATCGCGACTCCGACGCCAGTTCACATCATCTAGAAGGGTTCCGCTAGATGAAGAGGGCACTGCGTTGAGCCAGGTGCCACTACTCAGTTGTGAAGCAGATAGTAGACAGGTGAGGCGATGCTGATCCAGAGAGAGCCTCAAATTAGCAAAATTGGCCTCGCATTTTATTTTATCCCAGCTTTTTTGTTTTGATGTGTCTAGCGGGATAGAAAGTAATTCTTGGGCCCAGACGCTGCAAGCTTGTTCGAAAGAACTACCCGAGAAACAATGAGACGATCCACCGACTATCTCATCAATTAATTCACGACTGGACGAAAGTGAAGAAAGATATTCTGGAAGGGCCAAATCTACCGCTGATCGAAGGCCCAGGCCTCCGAAACTCAAAGGGAGCTTTGCCTGCCTCCAGCCTGTGTCGTCGAAATTAACGTTACAAATTAGCTCCGCGCATCTCTTAATTGGGATATCTCTCATTTAAGAAATCCTTTTTCAGGTAGCAAGGGGCACTTCGGTAGCAAAAAACTGTTCTTCAAGAGGAAGATGGCTGGATGTACATCAATTAATTGCAATTTCTCAGTCGTTCTTGTTAGAATGGCATGTTTAGTATCCAAACACTCTTGAATGGCCATTGGAAAGACTGGAGAACCAAGAATATGTAATTCCTCCTTAGGTGTTATTTTTATATCCTCAAGGATGAGTCTGATATCCCGGATAACACACTCGAAATCATCTGCAGTATAATTCAAATTTATTATCTCTGACTTGGACGAGTTAATCTCAAGCCCACACAGAGATAAAGCAGGAATAACTCGTCGGAGGTCAGTAGATACGACCTCGATGGATCCTCCCAACTTTGCATCGTCAATCGAGCTACTCCGTCAACAGCCATCGCAAATAGTAGCGGACCAAGTGGATCACCTTGCTGGATTCCAGTAGCAGAAGAGATAAAATTATCGGAGGCGATCAACATACTTGGATGACTATACGAAAGATGAGCCAGTTTAAATATGGAAGGAGTCCGTTGATGACAAACGTCCAGGGCATGATTCCTTCTGATGCTATTGAAAGCGTTTTTCATGTCCAATTTTAATAAGAAAACCTGAGGGAAACAGGTGATGTATTCTCGAAAAATGATCTTGTGGCATGAACCGCGGCTTCACATCCGCCACGTATGCCTACCTCGAGCTGGACAGGTCGCAATTCATGCCCTATCTCCTTTACAACAACTCTACAAGCAATTTTTGCCACGAGACGACGAAGAATGTTACCAACAGCGAAAGGGCGGATACCTCCGTCTTTTTTTTTTTTAAGCCATTAAGTTGGCAGAAAATATTAAGTCGCGATCATGTTGGAGTATTTCAGCTCGGAGGAGGGAATTAATAAGAGCTGTTATGGATATTTTCAAATGTTCATCAGCTTCGGCAGTGTGGGCAGAAATTAAGTCTTTGATGTGACCAGGTCGAAAGCCGTTCACACCTCCACTGCTGCTTCCCGAGAAAGACTTCAGAGCGGCAACCATTGCTTCCTTTGAGATTTCAATATTTGAATCATTGTTTTCCATCTGAGCAAATCTGACATCTGATGGTAGCGCAGGATGTTTCCGACGGAGAGCTGTAAGAACTTATGGTGTAGTAGTATAGTATCGGATGAGGCCAACACTCTAACTGCAGCTGAGACATCACCCTCGATCAACTTAGCATTGACCAGAGTACGGAGTCTCTTAAAATCGTCGACTGTAGATGAAGGATGAAATCTATTAGGATTAGAGAGATTAGAAAATTCAGTGGCATTTATTTTAGACGAATTGAATAAAGAAATGTTATTTTTCATAATAGATGAGACAGATGATGTAGGGTCCTTATTGTAAGGAATGCCGAGTACAAGTGTTGCGAAAGAGAAAAGGTGATCCAGTCAAGCGAGCTGTTCAAGTTAAGTGCCTGGTCTATGGCAGTAGTCAAGGCATCGGCTGCCGGGATTCTGACAGATTTAGGGATTTTTAAAGACACCTTCCGGAATTTTCTAAGGAGTGGGGTTGCCCTCAAAACTTCACTGACATCTCTTTGGGTCGGTTCATTATGTTGATGGATCACACTATCTTGTAGAGCCGAGAGAGACAGACAATGTGAACAACTCTAAACAACGCTGGAGCTGGTCCTCTCAGAAAGATCCCGTTTGCATTGAAAAACAAGCTGAAAGAATTTTTGGACAGAATAACCAAAATGGGCATCAGCAAACCAATCATCAAACCTACCGAAATGGGTAAACTCGCTAGTGATCATTGAAACACTATAGCATATGCATCGGGTGTCACCATTTTAGCTGGGCAGAACTATTGTCCTTTGGAACGAGAGGCTCTCAGAGTATGTGATTTTTTTTTTGATTTTTTTTTTGCAGCAAAGATTTCATGAATTTGTGTACGGACATCACTTTGAAGTTGAAAACGACCACAGGCCTCTGTTATCAATCTTCAAAAAAATCACTTATCAAAGCACCACCATACATCCAGCGATTTATGTTAGCACTGCAGCCTTATGATTACACCCTCAATTACATCCTAAGGAAAACTGCACTTGCTCCTGACAACCTATCATGTGCATATTTAGATGACTGCACAATCGAAATCTCCACTGAAATCATGGAAACCCATGTGATCAACGAATCACGACCAATGACTGACAAGGTACTCAGCACTTACTGTAGAAACTCACGAGTCACTAAAACTTCTAGCTAGATATACTCTTCATGGTTGGCCTGAAAAACAAAAAGTAGAACCATCACTAAAATTGTTCTACAATAGCAGAGATGACATTTCAATGCTAAATGATTTACTGTTAAAAGGGAACAGAATAATCACCCCAACTGACCTACGTGGAAAGGACGAAAATCTTATGTACTCTGGACACCAAGGCATTGGGAAGTGTCTTGCACAAGTGAAAGAATATGTTCATTGGTCTGGCATTACAGCCAACATCAAAGATACTATAAGCAACTGCACACCGGCTTCGATAAATGCTACCAATAACCGACTGAACCAATTATAACCCATGAAATTCCCGAATCACCATGGACCAAAATTGGTACTCATATCTTTCAACTACGCAAAAAAAGAAGAAAAAAAACGTATATGATTTGCTGTTGATTATCCCACCAAGTTCTTTGACACTTACAGTCTCCCAGACAAACAATCTTCAACGGTCATCATGCATCTCAAGAGCATGTTTGTAAAATTTGGCATTCTACAGACTGTAATCTGTGACAACGGTCCTGAATTTAAATCAAAAGATTTCAAAATATTTGATAAGGATTGGGATTTCTAGTATGACATATCAAATGCTCTAAACCCGCAATGCAGTTGTCTTGTGGAGCGCATCATCCAAACAGTTAAACGCACTCTGAAGAAAGCAATGAAAAACGACCAAGACCCGTAGCTAGCTAATCTTGCCTTATGAGCTATTCCTCTTAATGTTGCTTCATCGCCAGCAACAAAACACACGGGTAGAAATCTTTGAACGACTCCCACCTCAAATTGAACATCACCACTGAAATAAACAAAAAGATCTACCAATTACCTTATCTCGAATTCTACCTGAACTCAAATGGGAAATAAAAGGAAAACTGCTTAACAAGTTAAAGTATCCCTGTTCCTATTTGGTAGAAACTGATAAAGCCGTCGATATTAGACATAATCGACATCATCTACTTAAGACAAAAGAGTGATTAACTCAGATATCAACGACGAAAACATCCTCTCAGTAGAGGATCTATCAACCCATCTTGATCGATATTCTGAATGGACAGCTTAGGATCTGGAAGCTCATCAGCTGCATCGTCTATGAAGTCCTCATTCCCCTTGATTCTTCAGAGAAACCTATCTCCATGAACTTTTCCTTGTTTTGTTTTCTTCATTTTTCTTCTGGTGGGGTGTTATGATGATATTATTAAGGTCCTAAGCAACACCTTTTCTTTTTATGTTGCTGTAAGCGACAATGAAGCCAGTTAATAAATATGCCTTAAAAATCGACTACACGTGTCCGAGTTATTGCAACCCATCCACGCTCATAATCAAGGTATGTAACACCTTTATTATATGACATGGTTGACCAGTTACCTGGCATGTCACCTTCAAAGAAATCCAACCCAGAGGAAGTTTTAAATTCGAACAAATCGGCACGGACTTCTGCTATTGTTTTACATTCTCAAATTCAACATCGTATTTAAGTTAGGTTGTCAATGTCTGTTTAAATATTTTATTAATTATATACGGTAAGTCTAAAAATCCTTTAGTTCACAATTCTATTGTAACGTTAAAATTTTCATTTTCTAAAGTTAAATGGGACACTAAATTAAGAGCATAGCCTGTTAAACAATTTTTTTTTAAATGACTACCTTAGATCTATCAGGTTGTACACTAGCACTAATGGGTATGTTCCAATCCTCATAAATACGTTGGACACTATTGTAAGTGGGTGTAATATGCTGTCTAAGTAGTCCACCACTAGCAGTGGTTTACCTGCTTCACGTCGCTGGCGAGTATTGTTTTTGTTGATGTTATAAAGATTACCATTTCATTTTCAGCCTCTGTTTTGGTTATTCCTCATTCAGTAACCCTTCCTAGGTTACAGTATTTAGCTTTCAATTAATTTTCATAAATGAAACTGGACTACTATTCATCTGAATGCTTCTGATTCTCAATGCCTATAAACCAAGATCAAACCCATAATCTTATAACGAAAATACTTTAATACGAAGCGACTTCTCAGATGCAAAGGACAATATAGAATATATTGGATAAAAATACTTTACATATGAAACCATAGAAATTTTTGGTTATTTGTGCAGTTTTATAACATTACATACAATTATCTTTATATTATCAACTATTGTTTTCACCATATAATTGGCTTCATTTTTTTCTTAAAAAAAGAAGCAAAATTGTATTTGTTGATGTTATGTTAAGTATTTTCATCAAGAGAAGATAACTCTCCTGTAGGTATAGCAATACTGCTTTTTATGCAGTAACTAATTTACATATCACTATACCTCCCTGAAATTAAGAGGCTTCATACGTTTAATTGATTTTTGACTTCTACGAACAACCCTGGGACACATAATCCATGTAAGTGAGTCTCTTTATTTCTTTTTATAGGAAATCTAGGTCTTAACTGATTCTCTTCATTTGAATCATCATGATACCTCCGGTCACTCTCATACCCACATTGTTCTTCACTACTACCGAATACACTCATTCTCTCCTCCCTCTCATGTTCTTCACTTTCATATCTCTGGTGGTCTTCCTGATCGCTCTCAATACTGGATTCATTCATCCCTTCTTGCGTCATCTGTTCTGCTTCCTTTTCCTCCTTTTCCCTAACTTCATGCTCTCTTGTGGTTCTAAATTGGTCAAGTGAACCAGTATGCTCTGTCCAATCTTTAACACAGCTATATTAATCCATTTTGCATCACAAAATTTTCCTTTTCATGACTTAAATCCTTGTCCTTTCTGTACCACACACTTTCATTCTGTTATACCATAATACCTATTCTATTATAATGGACTCTCCCACAGATAATAAGTAGTAGTAGCGGCCGACAGTTGGGCTCAGTGGTGTTGAGCGAGTTAGTCGATATCGGACATTGAAGTACCAACCATCACAACTAGATTGCTGCGTCATTAACTCTTATTTCCAAGTTCCTAACGTTTTGTACGTCGAACCAAATTTAGGACGAGTTATTGAAATACAAGCCTCCACTGTTAAAACTACTCTACAACACATTCATAGCAAATGAAATGGTAATTGGAGCTCTTATTTGTCTTCCCATCAATGCGGATAGGCTTTGTCTACTTCCTGCATTTATAACTTAGGTGTAGTTTGGATAAATAACTCTCTATATCACAATCCACTGGAAAGAATGCTTTTAATCCCATATTTACCGTTTGAACCATTCTCTCTGCCGTTCCATTTCACTGTGGGTGGTAAATTGGTGTTTTGTATGGAATGCAGCCAGTACATTTTAACCAGGCACATAAAATTTCTTCACAAAACTCAGGTGCATTTTCAGAGATTTCTCAAAAGCACTATCATCAACACCCGCTTCATCATAGTGGCTTTTCTATCCACGACATTAATAACTTCAGGCCAACCTGAATACGAGTCAACTAATATTCTATCCATAATTCATGACCGGATCCTGCTTAGTTCTCAACCTAAGCCTTTTAAAAGGTTATACACCTGTTTCAATTCAGTGCAAAATCCTATCCTCACAATTTCCACTTCAAACTTTAACCGAGATTATGCGCCCACATATGGAATAGTATTTCCTTTATATGTATACAAACTCGAATAGCTTCAGCTTAATTGGCCATCTTAATATCCTGGCAGATGTGACCTTTGGGAACTCTCTTCTGGAATTGAATATAAATTCCAAAGGCTTTAAGAGAAATCTTTGTATATTTGATATCCTACATATGAAATTTTTTTCCCAATTAAACTCGCATTTATCACGATTCATTGTCATACCTGTACTATTTAATTTTCTCAAAAGTTGCTCCATTTTACTTTTGATCTCTTCTTTACTGCGCACACCAATGCCTATATCGTCCTAATATACAATTATATTTTAAATTCCCTCTAAAACTTTTTCAGTGGCTTTTTTGGAAAATGTGACTTGGCGATTTTACTCCAAACGGCAGATGAGTCAATCTTTTTAATCCAGTAGGGGTGTTCATTGTGGTGCCTTTTTGATGCTTGCTATCAATTTTTATCTGATTATATGCTGACTTAAGGTCAACTTTAGCAAAGTATTTCATACCAGCAAACTCATGGCACGCTATTTCAGTGTTTGACATTGGGAGTGAATCTGAACAGGTCTAGTGATTCATGCCCACCTTATAATTACAACAATTTCTTAAATCTCCATTGGTCTTGCATATTGCCACAATACCCAACTGCTACCATCCTGGCTGACTTTTTTTATTATCCCTTGCTCCACCATTTTGTTCAGCTTAACAACCACCAAGAGTAGCATGTGAACAGGAACTTTTGGGGTTTGAAATTACATGGGTTGACTGCTTTCTGTGCCTGTCTTTAAGAACTTTAGAGATCCTTCCGATCCATCTAACTACCGTCCTATCAGTCTCTTACCACTCTTTGGTAAAATCTTCGAGGCTTTAATCAACGCCGAAATTGTTAAGCATCTTACCCCTCATAATCTGTTCTCCGACAAGCAATATGATTTCCGCTTTGATCGATCTACTGCTGTCGTGCTCACGGCCATAACTGAATTTGTATACCAAGCACTTCATAATAACGGAGAAGCTCAAGCCATAGCTCTAGATATCTCTAAAGCATTTGATAGAGTTTGGCATGCTGGCCTTCTTCCTAAGCTTTAGGGATACAGCATTACAGGATTATTATTTGACAATATAATCATTCCTGTCAAACCGTGAAATGAATGCCTTCCTAAATGGGTTCTCCTCCCACATCTTTATTACGAATGCCGGTGTCCCTCAAGGCTCTGTCTTGGGTCCTACACTGTTTCTGATCTTCATTAACGACCTTCTCGATGTCATCAGTTCCCTAGTAGGACGACACTACTATTTAGTCCTGCCTCAATAGTAAATCTGGTATTGTTGACAAAACTAACCTGGCCGCCGGTCTCGAAAAGGACCTCCAAACTGTGGTTGACTGGGGCAGGAAATAGCTTGTTAACTTCAATGTCTCCAAAACGAAACTGCTCTCATTTACCCACCACAGAGAACCATTCCTGCCTCCCATCAAAGTAGCTGATGCCCAACTTCACGAAGAGAGATACATCGAAGATTGACTGATCAGCATACACGCAATTCCCACCCGCCTGAAATTAACTCGATGTTAGATTCTCTGATAAAAGTTTGAGAATACATACTTTCGTTCCAATTCGCTGCACCTCCAGGTGTTAAACTATATCAAACTTGTGTAAATATTCTATCTTTATTTACTATTATTAAAACTATCATTTTCAACCAAGTTCAGACATCCTTTTCTTCAGCCAAAGAAAATACCACGGTTTACTAATTCAAGTTATTACTTTTTTTGTCAGTAAGAAAAACAACACTTACCAGCAACTCTAGACGATCGACAACCTAAGTGGTAACAACTCCTTGGCCAGTTTAAAAATATTTTTAAAATGGAAAATATAAAAACTAGCAGTGGAGCCCGGCGTTGCCCGGGGATGTAACAGTAAGAGATAGATCAAGTATCGACCATCATAAAGACTGAAAAATAAAATTGACAAAGATTATTGTTTAAGGTTGACGGACACGCATGTCTTAATTAGTTTTTTTTTTTTTTTTTACGAATTGGTCAAACCCAAATTCAAACAAAAACATTGTTTACAATCGTTATGAGTCTATCGATTGGTGAAAAGAATTTTATTATAAACAATTGTCTTGTAAATGGAATTTTTAAAGCATTCTGAATGTAAAAATAAAGAAAAAATGTGCAAGACAATAAGAAAAACCTGCCAAAAAAAGTGAAGTTTTGTTGAAAAAAAAAAATGTAGTTAAATCGCCCCCCCTGGTCGCAGCGTCGACTCTGTCGTTCGATCTCATTCGCGGCTCCAGAGTGACGTTCTAACCCTTTGGTTAGATGATTAGTTTTCCCAACTCGCTTCCAACGCCTGGTTACTAGGGTAACTGCACTGATCTCCGGTCTGCCTACCCACGTTGTGATTAGATTTAGACAGACGGGATCAAACAGGGGTTGGGGCCGTATGCCAACTGGGTTCAATGATAACACACAAGTAAAAGAAAAAACTCACGAGGCCAAAATTACTGATAAAAAGGGTAACAACCTTTTATATCTAAATGTTCGTTACATAAAATTAAACCCGTTTTGTGGACTGTGGCCCAAGCTTCTACCATACAACTTAAAGACTTGAAAAAATTTGCATGTCGGGTTGTGGTTTGGTTTCGACATGCTGATCTCTACCAGTCGTTCGGCTGATTCTTCTCGCATAAATCAAAACTTCTTCTCTTCGGCTTGAGTTGGACGAATTCACTTCGGCTTGAGTTGGACGAATTTCTATCATTATTTCAACTTCTTCTATTTTAACTTCTTCTTCGTCCGCCCTGCAACTCTCCTCGCAAGGTCGAAATTTCTGTCGATTGGGGTCCTGCTTTTATTGACGCCGTAACAAACTGGGGTGGGTCTGTCGGCGCCAGGTTTCTTGATAATTCCAAAAGTCGCATTATTTCTGATTTCCCATTATCGCTCTTACTTTCCTCCTACTGCCTTACAGTGCCTCTGGGGGGAGGCGCATACCCCTTCCCTGGTCTCTCGTATGTCAGGTGACCGCTCTCGACCAATGGGGTCCTGGTCGAGCGTCCTTCCTCCTCCCTCGCACATCCGCGACCGCTCTCGGCCAATGAGACTCTGGTCGGGCGTCTCCTCCTCCCTCATGTATCATGTGACTGCCCTCGGCTAATGAAACTCTGGTCGGTATCTTCCCTCCTTCCTTCGTGACGAAAAAATCCGGGGCTTTGTTCTGGGGAAGAAACACCTTGCTAAAAAAAACAAAATCCAAATTGGCCTTTTCGCTTTTGAAAATGACGATTTCGGTTTCCTTCACATTTGGCCTTTGTCAAAACAGCCTGCCGCTAATTAGATGCGACTTAAAGAAAGAATTTTTCCGCCTTGTCGGCGCCTAAAACAATTGCTTTCACCTCTTTCTTTCGCTCAGGCCTGTAACAAAATCTTAATTATCTGAATTGAAAATATCTTCCTCATCATTTTGGGTGGTCCTTATCTTCAACTCTAGAGCTGGTCAGGGGTTTGTGTTTATACAATTCCCAGCGGTCACCTCTCATCTCAATGACACCCTTTTCGTTTGTCACTTATTAATATTTTTTTTTTCCATTGTTCTTAAAATCTTATTTCTTCAAATAACAATTTCTATTTTTCGTGAATTTCGGTCAAAGCCTAGATATCTTTTAACACTTGTTTTGTTTCTTTTATGCTTTTATGACCGGGTTTTGTACTATCTAGTTTTCTTCCTTCTTCTTTCCTTCGGATCGCCTAAATACAGTTAGAGAATTATTCTCAAAACTCAATTATTCTTCGTCTCTAAATAACTATTAACTGGTTAATAAACCGAATAAAAATAAATCATATATTTATGAATATCTCTATTCAGTTTTCTAATGATGCATGGTGCCACACTTTGTAATCTTTTACAATTTATGATTTTTACTTATTGAATACAGTAAAAAAAATTGCATATTTTGCTTGTGGTGATTCATAATTAGAATTCTGATTTGAATATATTTTCCACTCGTTGTTTCTAATACAAAAAATATTAACTTTATTTATTTGGATTTATTAATTTTATCACAAGTACTGTGGTCTTTCCTTAATAATTATCATCTTCGAAATATTGTTGTTTTTTGTCTATCCGATTTCTTACGTTGGCATTTTTAAATTAAATACTTTCTTTTAAATATTGAATTAATTTCAAATAGAACCAATGCCTTATTGATCTGCCTTGTAACAAATTGCAAAGGGAATTGTAAAAACGGCCCTAAAGTACGTGGAATTATCTTTCCCTAAAGATAAAGAATTATCCAATTTTTCGATTCGTACAATCAGTAGAGATCGTTAGATTATTGTTTAGGTTGACGGACACGCATGTCTTATTTTTTTTCTTTTTTTACGAATTGGTCAAACCCAAACTCAAACAAAAACATTGTTTTCAATCGTTATGATGAGTCCCCCGATTGAATAGAATAGAATTAGAATTTTATTATAAACAATTGTCTTGTAAATGGAATTTTTAAAGCATTCTGAATGTATAAATAAAGAAAAAAGTGTGCAAGACAATAAGAAACACTACCTGCCAAAAAAAAGAGGATGTTTGTTTTATCGGCTGAAAATTGTAAGAAATCCGATCCCATATATATAGGAACGCACACACACACACAAACAACCTGTTTTTTTTTTAACCTAAATCACTCGATGGAATCGCTAAAACATAGAGCATAGTCTGATGAAAAAGACGCCAAAGTTTATGAAAACAAAATTTTATCGTCAAAATGCTTATGTTTTTATGAAGAGGATAGACTAAATTTTTTTTAATTATTTTTAAAAAATTTTTCCATCTTTTTTAGAATATTCTAAATTTTGATTTAAAAACCTTGTTTCTCTTTGTCGCAAAAGGGGTAGTAAATAACATAGATAATTTTTAGCGCTTTTTTTTTTTTATTTACACACATTAATTTGGAAAATCTTGCAAAAATAAAAATAATTGTCAGATGTTAATGAAACTTTCAGTAACTATTCACAGATGATCGAAATTATTATAAATATGTTTTTTTTATTAAAGTCATGGCAGAAATATTTTTTATATATTTATTATCACCCCCCATAACTAATTTTATGAAAAACTCTAGAAATTCGAGACCATCGGTTTTAGTGATTACAATAGTTAAAAACACAAGGCTTTGAAGAATGCAAATCATGTTTGTTTGTTTCTTTTTATTTGGCCAACGTACCTGAAAATCAGCTGTGAATTGTAACATACAAAACTCAATAAAACAAATATATTATTTAGTTTCAAATGCTTTTATTTGTTTTAATTTGGTTTTATGAATATGGACAATATTTTCTGAAAGCAAAAATTTTTTTCAATGAAAATTGAATTTTTAATACAATTATTTCTTATTTCTTTAATTTTAAAAAGATTTTTTTTAAATTTTTAAATTGATATTTTAAAATTATTTTAACATTAGTTAAAAGCAACATCAACCTTTCAATATGTCCGTGTGAGATTGTCATTGTCTAGCGCTTTGAAAATTGTATAATTTGGACCAATCAGATTAGCCATGGTAATTAAGATATGTAATTTTTGTGTTTATAGTCGGACAGTAATTATCAAGTACGGAAGACCAACCAGAATACAATTTATTTGCATTATTTGAGTTCAGCATTGTTCTCCGCTGTTAATCCCTTTACTTTTGCGAAACACGCATGGAGAAGTTAATTTGACTTTTCAATTTCAACTGAGAAGGGTACCTACAAGTAACAGTATCATCTTATGAAATTTAACTACTGCTAAACTTTAATTTATATGATCTTATTTTTATATTAATCTCAGTTATGACATTTTTCCATAAATGAAATATCAAAATTAATAATAAAATGAAAGGAAATACAAATAACACAGTAAAATGTAATAAATGTACATAAAATTATAGTATTTTATGTACACTTCTGATAAAATTTCATAAGAAAGGTACCTAAATTAATTAGATACCTTTTTCTTATGAAATTTAATCTCACTATTAACAGTCTTATTTTTTAATTTCTTTATATTTTCCATAAAGCCTCATAAACGTAAAAATGAAAGCTAAGTACAAAAAATAAAATAAAAAAATAGAGCGCTGAAAGTTTTCCTTAAAAGTAACCAGGTAAATAATTTGTTCACTTAAATAATTTCACTTCCTTCCATCCGTAGAAAGAATTCTCCTTCCGTAAGTTATGTAAACGTCATGAATGTGCTTTTCGTCAATCGTCAAGCGACGCGAAAGGTTATGACCTGCTTTGTTTTATTTTCAAATTACATTTTTTCGGCGCAGAAGCTAAGTTAAGCTTGGTTCAAAATATTTTAAATAAACAGTATAATTTCTGTTTTTATTAAAATCAGCTTTGAAAAAATGATAATTGATTTTTAAAAGAGTATCAAAGTCAGATTTTAATCTTTTTTATCAAATCGAAAAAAATGATTGAAAATGATTGATTATCTGTCCTTTTTTTTTACCAAAAAAAACAATATTTTTAACGAAAATTTCAGACGTGCTAGGAACGATTAAAAAATGTAAAAAAAATACCCCCAAAATACTTTGATCTTTCCTCTTTAGTAATAATATGAACATTAGACGATAAAATTTTGTTTTCGTCAAGTTCGGCTTTTTTTTCATCATGCTATGCTCTTTTGTTTACATTTTCGTGGGGGAGTTGTCCCCCTTTCATTCTCACGATGTGTCTTAATCGTGTTTTCAAATTGATTTTGTTAAAAAAAAATTATGTTTTTCCCATTTTCGGCGCCGTAATTTTATGTAGTCCTGTCAAGTTTTGTTGAAATTTGCTGAAAAATATAGGAAATTCGATCCAATATATAAACGTTACACACACACACACACACACACACACACACACACAATCTGCGTTTTATAATAACTAAGATAACTAGAACCAGTAAAGCCTTACATCATCCATGTCTCCTATGTTTACAAGAAAAAATGTATATTATAAAGTTTCCTAACAATAAAACCTACAAAACCAAAGTAATTACCCACCCACCTCCACCCTCAGACCTTATTTTTATATGTTAGTGTAGACGTAACGTTACAGTGGTTAATCTAGACACACCCATAAGTATATTTTTAATTGTGACGTTATGCCCCCAATTTAACTTACAAAAAGAGATAAAGATTTGTTTTTGTTTAAATTCCCCTAATAGAATATTTTTATCATTAGTTATCTACCATCGCCTATTGATGTGTTATGTCGCTGCCGACACTTGAGTTTGAACACAGATCACCAGTGAGCAAACACAGGCGATCCCATTATTGAATTAAGTAGACCACGTGACCATAGAGGAAACGCATATATGTAGGAAGTAGCTGACGACTAAAGATCTCTATTTCTAGTCTATCCCCTATTACTATACGGACCGCTTTTCTCTACTCTATTCGCTATACTACTTCTCTATTCAGATCCCTATACGGGTTACTTGTCGAGTGAGTATTATCGCGCAAGTACTATTAGTGCGAGATTATTCGAAGGCGTCTGACACCAATATTGTTTCATGTCGTTACTATAGTGCTGTTCGATAAAAGTGACTCAGCTGATTTTTTTTACTAAAAATATTTTTTGTCTATTGTTTTAGGGTTTAAGATAATTTTTAATTTTACTAATATAAAAACCCCTTCCCGACCACCTAGGAAAAAATTTTATTCACCCTAATGTATTCTATTGATAATTATGAATTTGGATATAAATGAGATTCAGGGAAAAATGACTCAGATATCGCATTCTAATGATTAAACTGGTAAATTTAAAAAGCTTTTGACAAAATATTGAAAACTATTTTACAATACACTCAGAATAATATTCTAGAGAATACTAGAACAGCTTAAATTAAATTTAGAGTATTCAGAATATTCCAGAAGGCCTCATACAGTATAAAAACAGCTTGAAATAGCCACTCAAGTCACTAACCATATGGAAGGGTACAAACACGCATCAGAACCCTTAAGGCATCTATTATTGCCCTCTCAAAAGCAGGCAAGTTTACGAGAGGAATTGCCGAAATTGCTATAACCTCGCAATCAACTGTCTCTCGAGTGCTTAGGGCATTTAGTGATGCCACTCCTGCTCCAAGGAAGGAAACAGGGGACGAAAGAAAAAGATTGATGATAGAACTGGCAGGGTAATCAAGAGAGTATTTGCGAAGAATAGGACTATAACTAGCCAAGAAATTGCAGCCAGTCTAAGCGAAGAGCAAGGTGTTAGTCTTGCCTTTTCAACAGCCCATCAGAACAAGGTTACAAATCTTGTTAGAATAAGGCTACAAATCTTGTACACGAAGGTTTAAGCCGCTAATAAGCAAAGCCAACAAAGCCAAGAGACTTGAATAGGCTCACTATTACAAAAATTTCACCTTAGAAGACTAGAAGAATGTTCTCTTCTCCGATGAAACGAAAGTTGAGCTAAATTCAAAGGATAAGGTGAGTCACTTTTATCGAACAGCACTTTAGTTCTATCTGCGATTACAAAGGCATGACGAAAGTGACAACAAGTATTCGTTGACATTACAAAAATGCCAAACGACTGTTCGTTGACAGCACAAAATTAGGAAACCCTATTATTCGCTCAAACTGATCTTTTCATTGTAAATGCACAAAATTTTAGTTACAACACGCACGCCACGGACGATCCTGGGTCAACACGCTGTCGTCAGTCAACTGGTTGTTGGTGGCTGGCCGTTTCGATAACACCGTGTTGCGCTCTTTGATCTCTGAGCAATGACGATCGAATGTCGTCGGTAATTCGGAGCGCTGGTTCGAGTCACTGCAAAGCTGTATCATGAAAGAAATAAAAATGTTCTCGAAGATGAAATAAAAACGAAAATTTTCTCGTGTTATTTTTAAATTGGTTTGTATAGTTCTCGGTAAAAAAAATCAACCATTCTCTCTTTAAATTTATATTGTGACACTTTGTTCTTCTAAAACTTGGAACGAGGTTCAAAGTCGAGAATTCTGCCGGCAACAGTTCATGCGGGGTTTTAGTAACAGCTCGTTACATCTCTCTCTAACTCTTTGCATGAATCGCCAACGTGATTTGCTTATATTGCTTATATTTCGAACCAAGACTGGCGTGGGTTCGAATGAACTGGGGGGTTCGGTAATCCCCCAAATTTTGGATTAGCTGCAGGTATCGCCCCGCCTTTATAACTCATAGTTTCTCTTATTTATGCCTCGCACCGTTACTTCTAAATGGACGGAGGTAAGGTTTTCTTTTCTCCTCCTCTCTCGGTATTCTGAGACCATAACCACGGCGAGGTTTTGACTGTGTTTTTGACAATTCGAATTTTTTAAACCAGGTTTGTGAAGGGCAGTCTTGTTTTAATCATTGATTTTTCCATAACAAATATTATTTCTCAGCCTTTGGTCTGTTTTGTTATAGTGCACCCTAACCAGTCATACCGCTTTCACAGCCATCAGGTTATCATTCAGACAACACTTACAAGTTGTTTCTCATTTCAATTTCCTTTTCACGTGACAGATTAAGTCTGGTCTCCAGAGCTGTTAATATTTCCACAATTATAATTCAAATGGTCCTTTGGCCTGGCCTACCATTCGTAACTTTCATTTTTTGTTTACGGCCATAAAACAAATATTATTTCCTAATTCTGTTTTTAATTCCCACCTTTACCGAATAACCCGGAATATACCGTAGCGATTTCAGCTCACATTTTTACATTAATCCCTTTAATTCCACCAGTGTCACATAGTGTCACACAGTGATATCTACTAAGAATGAAAGATTATTCAACTATTCTTCGTTTTCTAAAAAAATCTACATTTTACCTCTTGCTTTGCATGAACTCTTTCATTTCAGGTAACAATAATTTAAATCTTTTCAAAGTTGCTGCTTTACTGAGCCATCTCACTTTTGAGAAATACATAAAGTCTTTATACTCACTGCCAATTGCTTCTAAGTATTTTTGAACTCACGATAGTTCAAGCCCCGAGTCCTGATAAAATTCACAACTTTCAAAATATGTCATCAACTGATTCATATTTAACTTTTGAGCATATAATTGATACTGATGAATCAAGCAATAGTAGTCGAGTATATCATGATCAACTGATTCTTTGAATAAAGTAATAAATCCATTATTTTTACCAATTAATGCAGGAACACCAACACTTGTAGCCGAATAAAATTGATAAATTAACGTGCTAAAGTATATCCCTGCCAGTTGTTGTACTCTTCATATGGCATAAGTTAAATATTTCTTTAATTATATTAAAACTGATATCAATTACTCTGATGAAAATAACTAATTGTGCAGTGTCACTTTGATCAGTATTTTTGTCCAATGCTAAACTGTAATAAACACTGTTAGATAATTGAGCCTGCAATGGACTAAAAATATCGTAGGCAGTGTTGTCAATTCTTCTACCAATTGTCTGAGAGTTTCGTTTCATTGAATAACTTCACTTTGTCGGGAAGTAATTACAATACATTCTTTTATACACTATTTACTATTTTCCTCATCTTTGTCGCCACGTTTATTACAACGTTTCAGCCGTTGTACGCTCCGGCCTTCTTCAGGTGTTTGGAATGAGGACACATATCACAGTGGATAAAGGCGTTAGTTAGATCCAGTGACAGGACCCAAAGAGTGTGAGTCCAATACCTGGTTAAGGCAGTGGAGGACTTTCAGAGGGGAATTAACAGGAGATAACTGACATCCATTAGACATGGCACGTGGAACTAGAACAGTCTGCCCCAGTGAGCGAAATAAAGGGTTCAGTTCGACATTCCAACCACCTAAAGAAGGCCGGAGCGTACAACGACCGAAACGTTGTGATAAACATAGCGACAAAGTTGATGACAATAGTCCGAATAGTGTAAATAGTGTACATAATACCTCATCTCAGAAATACAGACAAATACATTCTTTTAAATTTCAACATCCATCAGTGGCTTACCCTCCCGGGACAATTTTTCAGCTATTAAATAGCTAACTTTTGTACATGTATCAGTTTTAACAACATATTTTTTGATACTGTGTTGTTGAGAACTAAACTGCTTTTTTAATTCATCTATTTTCATTTTTCTTCTTAATTTAATCATGACAATTTTATCATGACAAATAAACAAGATAATATTACTGCATGTTTCAATTACAAAATATTTTATTATCATTAGAATATTAAATTTTCTCTTTTCTTCTGTTATTTTCATTTACTTAGTATTAAAGATGCCATGACAAAATGCTGGGTTATTAAAAATAAAAATTTAATGCCAACTAAATAAATATGAATTTTGGAATGTGTCGAAAGTATTAAAATTATTACGTTAGTAAAAGAAACATGTAGACAGAGATCTATGTCTGTATTATATATCTGAAATGCGAAAGAAATACGGAATAAATTTAAATTAGCCCCTTTCAATTGATGTTAGGCCTAGCCACGAGTCAATAGAAATGCCTGACCCATAAAAACGGGCTAAATAAGTCTTTTTCATCTGCCTGATTAAAGGTTCTTTATCACTAATGGCATAACTGGATACTGATAATACTTTTTCCGAATCACTCTGCATGGGTTCCAAGTCACTATGCGTTGACATTGTAAAAATGTTTACAAATAAAATAGTCATTATTCATCAAATCGTAAAATTTTTGAAACTGAAACAATCAAAATGACAGACCACACCCACAAGATTTTTTATTGGTTAGTTCAAGATTGTCAACAAATACGTCTTTAAAACATCAAAATGTATCCTTTTATTTATTCACTGTCCATTAAAATAAAATTTGACACAAGGTTGGTTTAACGTGGGACGTTCAAGCAGGGGTCAGAGGACTGTACCACATAATCTAGAGGCAAAAAATCCGTAAGCTAAATAATTTTTATTTAGCTCTGGCTCTTACCCTACGCACCAGCCGGTGTGTCTCGGCAGTTCGAACCCACAAGGGAATACTAACAAGTACTAACAACCATTATAATAAACAACATTATTGAGGTTGTTACAACAACGTTAAAGTAAAAACTCGAGTGATGTTCATAAAAGTCTCGTCAGATTGAGACTTTCATTTGGACGCCATGTATGGCACCAAAGTCGTTCAGAATTATCTAAACTGTCAGCTTTATACAACTGATTTCTTACATCAATGATTTCAAATGTTTTCCAGAGAATGAATCATGTAAGTCCTAACGAACACCATCTTTCTTCCAATCTCTTAAACTGGTGCTATAAAATCACAAACAACAAAAACTAAATAGTCTGAGAACGTTCAACAACGACAACATGTGGCTTCAGTTAAAAACAACAAATGGCAAATTACAAGGATAGACAATATTGTTTTACAATTCTATAATATTATTTATTTCGATTTAACATGAAAATAAAATATAAAAACAAATATTCACACCATTTTATATATATATATATATATATATATATATATATATCGAGATTCTTTTTTAATTACATATTTTAACAGTTGTTTTTGAAATTGTAGAGCTCCATGTTTGATGTCAGTCTTATATTACAATCGTCTGTCTCTGATACATTCTTTACATTGACACACAGATTAGACATTTTAGCGAATTGGTTGCAATCGTGATGAGCTTTACACGCAGCTTCGCATGTAATTCCTTTGCAATTAGGCATTATTTCCACTCCGCACAATTCCTTGAAATTATAATCGCCGCTGTTGACCAGTACCCAGGCTTTAGCTGAAAATAAAGAAAAAATATATATATATATGTTTTTCTTGTTTTAAGCCTTGCAACAATGAGTTTATATAGAGTGGGGTTGAATAAGTGATTGTACAGCATACAAATGCTTGTTATTCTCACTTATAGCGAATGAAAACCTCGATTAACAATGTTATATATGTATTTTGGGGCATAGAATCAGAATCTACAATTTAAAATTCATCGATAAGTGGTAGTTATGCAAATTTTTATATTTCGAATAGTGGAAAAAGTGTTCGTACAGTATCAATTTTTGCATTATAATACGGTAGATTTTGGTTGTACTTCAAAGTAGAAGATTCTAAAATGTTCTAGAATATTCTCAGTAACTCTTTTGCAACATTCAGTTCAAAATTGGATCATTCTGCAGTCAATGTTCACTGATAACGGTTCTAATAATGGCTAGACGTAAGGAAATGACTTGTGCTCAAAAAGAGCTAATTATCAAGCTATGGAACAATAGAAAAAGTTACAGAAACATCTCCAGTGACACGAACATACCTTTTTCAACTATTGGTTCATTTATTGCAAGATTTAAAAGACGTAATACTGTTCAGAACAAAGGCAGACTCGGTGCTCCCAGGTAGATCTCTCCCAGATTACGAAGAAAGTTGATGCGACAGGTCCAAAATAACCCAATGGCCATCAGACAAGACCTTCAGAATGATCTGATTTTGTCAGGAGTTAACGTAACTAAAATTCTTATTAGGAAAGAGTTCTTTGAACAGATGAGAGTAAAATTGGGTTGTTCGTTCGCAATTCCCTGAATCATGTATGGAGGAAAGACAGCGAAGCATACGCACCCAAGAACACCATACCAACTGTCAAATTTGGTGGGGTTAGTATCATGGTTTGGGGCTGCTTTTTGATGCGAGGTGTTGGAAAACTAGCAATTATAGACGGTAGTATGAATGCAGAAAAATATCAACAAATCCTAAGTGAACCTTTATCGCTTTCTGTAGAGAATCTTGGGCTTCCTCCTGATTAGATCTTCCAGCAGGTCAATGATTTCAAGCATACTGCTTAGAGTACAAAGAATTGGCTTGCTAATAACAACGTTAACATCTTACAATGGCCCAGTCAGTCGCCGGATTTGAATCCAATAGAGAATTTATGGCGGTTTTTGATAAATAAGATCCGTGATAGAGGTTCAACATACATCAAAAACCTGAAGATAATTACTCAGGAAGAATGGAACAAAATACCTACTAAAGTGTGCGAATCGTTAATAAAGACTACAGGAAGAGATTGGTTGCTGTTGAACTTTGCTTTGCTACAAAATATTAAATGGAGAAAACTTGTTTTTGTTCTGCTGTACGATCGTCGTTTAAAACCTTAAAAATTTAAATATTGATATATTTTCTTAACCATGGAATATTATTTAGTTTTATATGCATACATTTTTAGTATGCAATCTGATACAGTAGATATATTCCCGTTTTGTTAATTTAATATGTCACAAATAAAAATATGAAATATTTTCATGAGTACGATCACTTATTCAACCCCACTTTACACACACACGCACACACACACACACACACATATATATATATATATATATATATATATATATGCAAAGAGAGAGTGAGGGGATGTGAGAGGTAGGCGAGGCTGTATCAATAAGTTCGTAACTTCGTTGAAACATTGTTGTTGAAGCAAGTGCATTGATTGTAGAATAACAATACAATTTTGCGTAATTAGCGTCCAGCTGGCAGACAAAAATAAAGCAGGTTGTAACTTAATACAAACCCTGCAAACTAACTGAGAAATCAAGCTGGTATTTATATAGAAATACTTTCAGGTACCAGCAGCCAATCACAGCCCAAGCAATGGACTATCCCACTTTAGCATAATGAGTTGCTCCATTGCACCATAAATAACTCTTTCTCAATGTTGAATTAGTATTGACTCAGCTTGCTCCACAACTGAGTGTTTATCTTGACCACGTGATTGTTCGACATGGCGCTGTGAACAGGATTTATGACACCTGAAAATTGGGAACTCTTCTTCATTGAAGCAGGCATATTCACCGACTCGGCCAAAACTCATGCAGCAAGGTTTGCAGACGAGAAGCTGACAGTCGAGAGCCTTCAAATGCTGGATCGATCTACTTAAGGAGTGGGAGTCACATTGATAAGCCCTGTGTATCATCAAGCAGGCTAAGGAATCCACCACCCAGACAACCCGCATTCAGGCACTAGCAGCCAAGCCTCCTCATCTCAATCTCGAGATGACACCACAGCAATTCAGGAAGTTCGAATTGACTGGGATGTCTTTCAAGATGACAAACATGCCAAACTCCCAAGCTAATATTCACCTACAATTGTGCTGATGAGGCTGTGCAAAACGCCATAATCAAACAAACTTCTTTACCACTGATCCAGATAAGCTACTTGACATGGTAAAGTGTTGGTCACCCAGAGGTCAAGTCCTATTGTCCATCGCCTTGCTTTTGCCTCCATGTCTCAGGATGCTGATGAGCCAATACAAAGTTACCTTGTCCGCCTCAACTATTGATTGTAAACATTTATTGAACATGACCTGTCTGATATATACATCAAGACCAGATCATCCGTGGAATAGCAAATGACACACTCCAGGCTGACCTACTGGCCAAAGCTGGGGCACTTAAATCCCTTGAACAAAATATCCGTCATGCTGAGGCATTTGAATCAGGTGCGGGGACCAAACCTCAATGGCCAGCGCTTCAGATACAGCTGCTGCTCGGCTATCGACATACCGCAGACAGAAGGTACACCACAAGCCAACGAGGCGATCCGTACCAGCACCTATTGCAACTGCAATGTTAAACCAAACCACCAGGCTTGCTTAGGTTGTGGCAGCCACCAGCATGGCACCTCAGGAACTGAATCACGCCGGCTAAAATGCCCAGCATAGGGACAAACATGTAGTAATTGTGGGAAGCCCAATCACCTATCGAGGGTATGCCGGGCTAAGAAACTAGCTCAAGCGGTCAGAAAAAGCCTAGAGGCTAATGAAGCCGCCATGGACACACTTATCGCCCACATTACATTGAATCAAACGACAGGCACGTATACATCTAAAGACACAGGCCAGGTAAAGGAAATTGATGCATATGTTGTTCCATTCTCGCCAAAACCGGATCCCAGACAAATTAAGAATATCCCCAGAAATCACAGCACTAGGATGACAATCTTTCCTGACAGATGGGGCCACCATATGTCTCGGGGACTTAAAACCTTCTGAATATGGGGCTCACTATCAACAACCTCATTCCATCAAGAAAAGTCGTCCGAGCTGTGGGAGGCTTTACGCTTGAAGGGTTGGCTCCCCGTGGAATTCATCGTCCAAGGAAGAACAACTAAACAAGCCCTATACATATGCAAAAAGATTCAGCGGCTATACTTCAGCAAAGCAGCCTGCATTGATGTAGGGATACTGTCCAAAGACTTCCCGAAGCCAACAACTACAATATTACCCCAAACAACAATGCAACACATGCCCTCGACAACCATAAAAAATCGGACGTGAGCCCTAAACAATGCAAAGTCGAGGGACAACTTCCAACACGCCCCAAAAAACTCCCTTTTCTCCCAACAGAACAAAACATTGATAGGCTCAAGAATTGGCTATTGAATCAATTTGCCGAAACGGCGTTCAAGAACAATGGGGAATTTCCCATCGATGGGCCCCACTGCACATATACACCTCAAAGAAGGAGCAGTCCCCAAAGCCAGACAGGTTGCCTTTTTCACTTCAAAGAGCCCGTAAGACAGGCCCTTTGGGAAGATGTGAAAAAGGGTATCATAAATTACCCGTCGGCATGCCCACTGATTGGTGTAGCACTATGGTAATTATGCCAAGAAAATGGCAAACCACGAAGAACCATAGACTACCAACACTTGAATTCACAGTGCAAACGGGAAACACACCATACAGGGTCACCATTCCAGCTAGCACTACAAGTGCCACCTAAACAAAAGAAAACAGTGTTGGATGCTGTTGATGGATATCACTCCATCCCCTTAGATAAAGAGTCCCAGCCACTCACCACCTTCATCACAGAATGGGGACGGTTCATGTACCTGAGAATGCCACAAGGTTACCTAGCATCTGGCGATGCTTACACCAGAAGATATGATGAAGTAATAAAAGACATCCTCCGCAAAGTAAAAATCGTGGATGACACCCTACTCTATGACTGACATTGAAGGAGCCTTTTTTCACACCTTCGATTTTTCTCCTCCATTGTGCAAAAAACGGCATTGTACTAAATAGAGAAAAATTCAATTTGCCCAAGACACGGTGCAGTTTGGGGGCCTCAAATAACATCTTCTGGTGTTCTAAATCCATCTTATTAAGCTTCCCAATACCAAAAACGCTCACCGATGCCAGATCATGGTTTGGGCTGGTCAACCAAGTCGCTTGGGCATACTCACTGAGCCCAGTCATGCTTCCATTTCGTGATCTCGTAAAACGAGACTCACACTTTACATGGAATAAAAGCCTTGAGGATGCATTCCAGCATTCAAAGAAGGTCATAGTTTTAGTCCGAAAAGGCATCGCAACATTTCAAAAAGAAAGAATAACCTGCCTTGCCCCAGATTGGATAAAGATGGAATGGGCTTCCCTACTTCTGCAGAAGTATTGCTCATGCACCACTGACAAAGCCCCAGTTTGCTGCCCTGAAGGTTGGCGCCTGATAAAGATTCTGCATTGATGCTGAACGCAGATATGCACCTATTGAAGGCGAAGCAGCAGCAATTGCGTGGGCATTGGAAAAATGAATTTTTGTAATGGGTTGGAATCTCATAGTGTTACAGAATGAACCACTAAAAGGATTATTCGGAGATAGAGACCTTAGTAAAATCCAAAACCCCGATTATTCAGGTTAAAGGAGAAAACCCTCAGGTACAGATTCACCATTCAGCACTGCCCTGGGAAATGGCACAGAGCCTCTGATGCTGTCTCTCGTAACCCAGAAGACATCTCACAGGCACTCCTAAATGTATTCACTGCTGAACCCTCTCAATCAGACATCATAGAGTCTGACAACATGGATGACTGGGTCAAATCAACAACCCTATTAGCAACATTCGGTGCAAATGACAACCTGGTGCTCATCTCACCAGACGTTATCCGTGCGGTGGGACGCAGCGACCCGCAATACAAAAAATTAATTGAAGTAATACAAAACGGGTTCCAAAGGACGCGCATCCTCTGCACCTGAAATCCGCGAATACTGGGAAGTGAGGCACCGCCGATGTTGACGACGGGTTAGTGCTCTTAGATCAAAGAATTGTTATCCCCACCTCACAACGCGCAAAAATATTTAAACATTCTGCACATCAAGGCGAAGTTGGCATATGCCAATGAATCTGTTTATTGGCCCGGGATGAATGCTTCATAACATTAGAGCAGGTTGTACGTTCTGCTCAAAAATTGCCCCGAGTCAACCAAAAGAGCCAATCAATTTGACACCATCTCCTGATTGGCCATTTCAGCAAATCGTTTGGACATCTTCCATGTTGGGAACCATGGTTCTTAGCATGCGCTGACAGGTTAACGGGCTGGCTGAATCTATACCACTTGAGCCACAGAGAAGCTAATGCCTCAAGGATTATTTCGATTTGCCGAGACATATTTCAAACCTACGGCGCTCCTGAGGAACTCAGCAGTGATGGTGGGCCACCCTTCACATCTCTTCCATTCAAGCAATTTTTGCAAGACTGGGCTGTTAAACAAAGGTTATCATCTGCTGGTTACCCACAATCCAATGGTCGAGCAGAGCTCGCTTATCAAAACAGCCAAGAGAATCATAAATGACAACACAGGAGCCCAAGGATCGTTGGATAATAAGCGTGCAGCAAGAGCCATCCCCAATACAGGAATACGCCTATTCAAAACATTATCCCCTGCTCAACTACTATATACTATGATATACCATACTCTATAAGCCACACGCGAATTGGATAACCGCAGCCCAAAATGAGATAAGTCTGTCCCGGCGGAACGCTCGTCTCATAGAGCGATACAACAGAACAGCACACACTTTAAACCCCCTTCAAAAAAGGACAAATAGTGGCACTACAAAAAGACCAACAACCCGTCGATGGGACACAACAGGTCAGGTCATTGAAACCCTCCCAACCACCAATACCGTATCAGAGTTGACGGATCAGGTAGAATTACCTTACGAAATCGCCGATTTCTCAGAAAATTAGATACACCAACAATTCCAGTTCCAGACCTAGTGCCTTACCTGGAGATCCCTACACCAGTGCCACAAACATTCGACGCTGGAATAACATCAAACACTGCTCAGCCGTCTACAATAACACGGAAAAAAACCCTCGGGCATTGTCCAGACTACTTCCACACAACCAGCCAGGTTTAAAGGAACAAATCCCTCCCCAAAGGCCACTACCCACACGCGATGGGGGAAGGAGATGTAGAATAACAATACAATAAACGTATGTTTAAAGGCGTAAGAGTCCCAGCTAGCGTCCAGCTGGCAGACAAAATAAAGCAGGTTGTAACTTAATACAAACCCTGCAAACTTGAGAAATCAAGCTGGTATATAGAAATACTTCCACTCAGGTACCAGCAGCCAATCACAGCCCAAGCAATGGACTATCCCACTTTAGCATAATGAGTTGCTCCATTGCACCATAAATAACTCTTTCTCAATGTTGAATTAGTATTGACTCAGCTTGCTCCACAACTGAGTGTTTATCTTGACCACGTGATTGTTCGACAAGGAAGGGGATTATATTAAAAATTAATATGTGTTTTTATGCCTATCCATAGGTGTTTTATAGTCTGGGAAGGACACTGAGTGCAATGCCTATTTTAGCATTATCTGGGCGAAGTTGATCTATGCATATATCAAGTTTCACTTGAATTAAATTATTTTAACGAAATTATCGTTAAAGTTTCTGTTATCGAACAGACTTTTTTAAAAAGTTTTTTTTTTAAATCTTGGACGGATATGATTAACGTGAATAATTAACGTGAATGAAATCTGTCTCGCTAATGTAGATTTAATTGAAGTCAAATTTATTTTTCATGTAACTGTTGTGTTTCTGGATGTGCTTAATTGTGTCAAATAAGAACGAACATGTTACTCGAACTTTTATTTACTGTTGGTAAAAAATAGATGTAAACATGTTCAGTGGATTACTGGTGGATTAAGAGTGTCCGAGGTGGAACACGAGGGAAAATCTGACAGCCATCTTGAAAATCCTTTTCTTGCCTATTCTAGAGTTCTGATCTTAGTTTCCATCTAAAGGGGCGAGTTTACTCCCTTTATTATTATGTTCGTCCTAACAATAACGGTGTTTGATCTGTGAAATATGTCAAATTCAGTATTTCTAGAAACCCTAAAAACATACATATGTTTCAAAAAGGTCTCCTATATTTTCAAAAAATGCTGGCGAATCTACTCATACTTTAGGCCATATTTTTATTTGCTACTATTTAATGGCATGAGCATTATAATTAGCAGTAATTTAATGATCTGTTATGAAATTCCTCGCAATATTCATATCATTTGAAAGGGCAAAGATTCAGTTTTCATATGGTATATATGCAAAAGTGTTTAGTACTCTACCCAAAATGCTTCTTAAAATGAATAAAGCAAAATAAAAAGTTCTAGTTTGATTTTGCGATATTTTTAATATTTTCCCACTCGTTCTTTCTTGATTTTTCCGTTCTCTTTCTCCCCCCGCCACCACGCTATTTCTAATTCTTTCTCCCTCTCACTTTCCAATATATCCCCGGCCTCGATTTCTAATTCTTTCTCTCTTTCAAAATCTTACTCTTTCTCTATCTCTTTTCAATCCTTTCTAGTATCTGTCGCTTTCTCTCAGTTTTGTATCATTTGACTGTCAATCTGCTTTTCCATTTTACTTACATGACTTTGAACAAATAAATCCGTAGGACTCTTTGCAATGTTTGCCGTATAATCGAAAATAATGTCCGAATTAAGCCACCCGTATGCATGTTTCATTATTTTTCAGCCTTACTCTTTATAATTTTTAGCTTCTCCCATCGTTTTCTCCGTCCCTCGCTCACTTTCTCTATATTTTGTATCTTTTGATTGTCTTTCTATTTTTCAAGTTTACTTACTGGGCTTTGAACATATGAATCCGTATAACTCTTCAGGCTGCGTGCCGTATAATCGGAAAAGCTTATAGGATTTAAAAAACTTCGCGCATGTTTCGTTGTCTTTCACCGGATATTTGGCACTCCACCAATCAACTGGACAACATTCTGTGCCATCTTCCCACTGGAATGCTGTGAATGTAAAGCAATAATGCCACTTTAATTACATTAAAATCAACATATAATTAAATTGGTATCATAGGTTTTATTAAATATTATTACAAATGTGTTGTTCCACATCAATCATGATTCGTTAAATTACGTTAAATGAGCCATAAAGCAAATTCTTTGAACTACGTACAGACCAAAATATAATGCGAACGATGAGTAATCAAATTCGTCAACACTCATACAGACAAGATTTTCTTATCAATGAAAGACTTGATAATTTTGGTGTAAGACAAGCCAATGAGGTAAAATAGAAAGACTTAAACATGGCGGAGGAATAAACGTATTTTTTTACGCCTGTCGTTAGGTTAGCTTGATCCAGTTAACGATACATCATCCCCTGTTGTTTTAATGTCGAATATAAGCTTCACAAGACAAAACTTCCAATGAATCAAGCACGTAGGGGCTAAGTCTCTGTTTGCTAAGAGAATGAAATACTACATTGCATCTAACAACTTTGTCTCTCGTGATTATTGGCGGCTCTGTAATAGGGAATTAAATAAGTATAAGGTTTCTATTCCTCCTCACTTCAATCAATTTGAGGTGTTAATATCCTCTGCTGATAAAACTGAAGGTTTTGCCCATAAATTCTCCTTAAACTCTACTCTTGATTTATCTGAAGTATCCCTGACTGTCTTCCCACTTAGAACTGAGACTCTGTTGAGTGATATGCATATAAATCCCTCTATGGTTTCTGAAATCATCTATAACCTAGATTCCTACAAAGCATGTAGTCCCGATGTGATCCATTTAACAGTCATTAAGAAATGTGCTCCCGAATTCACTCCTATTCTCTCTAAACTGTATAATTGCCTCTCTACCTTCTGCTTTACTGCTTGCTGGAAATTATAATTTGTTGTTTCAGCTTTTAAGAACTCTGATGAACCATCCAAACCTTCCAACTATCCGCCTATTAGCCTTCTACTTCTTTTTGGGAAACTCCTAGAGGCCCTAAACAATGCCGAATTGTTTCATCATCTCTCATCGCGGAGCCTTTTTTTTTAGACAAGCAACATGACTTTCGTTTCTCTAGATAAACTGCTGATGTCCTGACGATAATTGTGGAAAGAGTCTATCATGCTCTAGATAAAAACAATGAAAACCGGACTGTAGCTTTGGACATCTGGAAAAACATTTGACAGGGTTTAGCATACAAATCTTCTTCACAAGCTGAAAAACTATGGGTCTCAGGACACATTCTTTCCTATGAAATCTTGAAATGAAAGTTAACCTGAACGGTCACTCGTCTAGATCCTTTCGTAATAACGCGGGTGTCAACCCCACCCCTCATCCAAGGCTCCATCCTTGGTCCTAATTTGTTTTTTAATTTTCATTAATGACCTTTCCGATGACATCAGCTCAACTTGATATCTAAACTGATGAGACAAACACTTACTTCTGCCTCGATAGTAAGGCTAATGAGTCCGACTAGGTCAAAATGGAAGCCGATGGCTAAAACGACGTCAAGTTCGTTGTTAACTGGGGTAAAAGATGTCTAGTTAATGTTAACACCTCCAAAACTAAACATCTCCATTAATCTTCTGAGTGACCCTGCTCTGCCTCTGCATGACCGATGCTAACCACCAGGAAATGACTCGTCGCGTCTTCTCCAGCTAACGTTCTCAACTGACATGAACTGGAAAGACTATATTGAATCCATTGCTAGGTCAGCTGCTAAGAAAGTTGATTCAGTATTTGGTCCGAAACAATTTTTCTATCCAGAATCTATCATACATATCTATAAGTCTATCATTCGTCCATGATTAGAATATTGCTGCCACATATGGTCCTGTGCCCTGGCTATTTCTCTTGAGAATCCAAAGAATCAGCAATATTATTGGTCCTGAACTGGCAGCTCGGCCTAAGTATCTTTTCCACCACCATAACGTTGCCTCTCTGTGTCTTTTCTAAAAATACTTTCATGGTAATTGTTCGGATGTGTTCTTCGCTATGGTACCTAGACTTTATGAATTTAATGGCAGTACTAGAGTGGTGTTGAGATCTCATCAAATTAAAGTCTGGCTACATGTAGCTGTAAGTTCTATGCTAATAGTTTCTTTTCTTACACTTCTTGATTGTGGAACTGCCTTCTGGCTCCATGCTTCCAGCCAACTTTAATCTGCAAAAATTTAAATGCAATGTCAATCGCTATCTACTGTACTCTCGATTACTCTTTTCTATTACCGTTCATTATTAATGTACCTGTTCTTAATTCTTCCACACCATGTAACCCCTTGTATCTTAGTGGCTTTCTTTCCTTGTATTGGGCGAAACCGATTATAAATAAATCTCAAAATTTTTGGAAGTTCCGATGGGTAACCTCTGAAATGTTATGTAATTTTAGTACATGATACCCACATAAGAGAAGAAAAAAACTAACATTTTGACTTCCTTAGTCTCTTAGTTCAGGAGTTTTATACTCTTGAAATTTTTGTTTCAATGTTTGCTGACTTTATAATAGAACTAATTGCCACTTCATAACTTTTTCATCCTAAGAAGATACCGATTGGATAAGTAATCATCCTCTTATCCAATAAAGGAAAAAAATTCTTCTGTTTTTATTTTATTATTATTCTATTTAGTTTCGTAATTATAGGCCAGGAATAATAGGAAAATTGCTATTTAGCGGTTTGGGGTGGGTAATTTGCCACCGATGTTAATAAAATCAAAAATAAATTATTATCATTTGAACTATTGGCTTAACAGAAATTATAATTACAATTGTTACTTAACAAATATTTGCTACGATACCTCGAATAAAAATAAATATATACATATTTTGACAGCTTCGCATGTAGAAGAATTTAGGATTCAAAATTTGTTAAATCACTAGATCCATCACTTATCGTTTATTCATAAAATTAGAATTCATAGAAAATGATAGACTTCGTAGAAAGATTTTGCTTAAAAATTCAAACAGAATTTTAATCCTTAAAATATATGATAGTGTATTTAATATGCTCTTATTTTAGAATATTGGGTCTCACTTAGGGTTTTATTTGTCTGATTCATTTTGAAGTGTGAAGCAAAATTGAAAATGTCCTTCAAAACAACAAAGATGGGAGTGTTATGTGTTGCGTTATATATATATATATATATATATATATATATATATATATATATATATATATATATTAAAAATAGCTGATACTCAATTTCATTTTTCATTACATTTTCACTCGTAACTTTATACCTGCTATTTACAAACTACATAGTTATTGTGTCTGCAGTCGCTGTGTATTCTCCTGTCGTTCTAGTAGGGACTTAACTATCGTTTTGTGGTTATTATATGTATTCGTTTGACAGTATAACGGAATGACTTAGCCAAAAGTTAGGTTGGTTCATTTTACGACAATTCAATATAGTATGTAGCACCCAATGAGGATCAAAGTCGCTACTCGCTAATAATGGTCAATCAGGTTATAATCTCTAGCCAATCTCCTACGTTGAGGTAATTTGACCAAAGGATCAGACAGACAACGAAAGTTAAATGTATATAAATTTACCAAATCTAAATTCTTGTACTTAAATACAACAACCTGGTTAGTAGGAATAGAACGGGAAAAGTGAACATGTGCTTTTCTTTTCCTTGAGGTCAAATTGAGCGCAAATAACAAAATAAGACTTAACCATTGTGTCAAATTTTAAAAGAAAAACATTGATTACCCAATTAAAGACAAAAAGGTACAAATACAAAATTTGAATGAAATTTTCCTTTTGTGTGCCTATTAAGGCAAGATACCAAATTTCTGATGTTTCCAAAAAAAATGGAAAAAAGTTGGGAAATAAGAAAAGACAAAAGGATTCTAAGGCGAAAAGAGAAAACAATTCAAGAAGGCAGAAAAACAATGGCGCAAACACTTTTCTTGAAAAAAAAAGAAAAAGAAAACATTAACTTTTATTTGTTCCACAAGTATCTCTGAGACATATAGTATATTTTGAAACGTCCTTTTTAAATTCACAATTCATGCTTGGGAAAATGTATTTGAATTCTTTTTCTTCTTTGTTGTCCAACCGCAGGAGAATTTTCATTTGAGCTTCAAAATCTTTTAGTCTCTCTGTAGCTGGCTTGTAACCTTTTGCCTTCTTGATAATCTCTTCTTGATGTCAAATGCCTTCTACTCTTTGATGTTAATTTGCTTGATCTCCTTGGTGTCAAAATGTCTTCTTCTCTCATCCACTCCCCTGAGTCCTATTCATTCCGAAAAATAGGCTCACAGAAGCCCCTATTCGGTTTCTTACTCGGACGTTTCTCATTGGTCAGTATAGACGTTAAAAAACAACCTTAATGATTAAATATTTATTCAAGACTAACATTTTTAAAGCAGTAAAAATAAAAATAGACAAATGAATTTTAACGAAAACTTTTAGAATATCAATTTTTGTCAAAATTACAAACGATACTTACTTCCATTTTTACGAGACACCCACACCCAATACGCCTCACCTGAATTGACAGTTTGTGTAAGAAAATCCCATTCGCTTTGGTTTGAAATTGAAGTCAAAACAGCGCCTCTTTGTTGACATGTTTGTATAGCCATCGAACGATTCATTTTTTCACTATTTAGTTGTAAACATTTCGTTTCAAACCGAATCCATTGGTTGGAAGAAGAAACTGCAAGAAATGATGGGAAAATGGAAATCAAGTCAATGAGAAGAACATAGATGAAAGTAATAAAAATAATATTGGCCATTTTGAAAAATATCCTCTGATCTTTGAAATAATAAGTAATTTTATCCCAAACGTTTTTCTAAAATTCACCCTGTGAATTATATTACAGAAAAGGATCAACAAAGTTCAAATTTTAAAACTTGATTGATCACGTCGAAATAGGACAATGTCAATCTACTGTGTTTTTCTCGGCCCTAAATAAGGCTGAAATATAATTATGAAATATAAACTCTTAAGTACATCTTCCCATGTGACGCATGTCCGTTTATATCCAGTTTGACGGCAGATCCAGATTTATTGGCTCGAAACTCAGTTTTGGTTAACATCACTTTGTGTTCATTTTTTTTTTTTTTTTTGATTGGCCAGAAATAATTTTATTTTCCGGTTTTCCTTTCTTTTTTATTTTCTTTTTTTTATATATCGGAATTTATGCGTGGAGCCACCCTGATTTTTTGGTAGTTTCAGTCACAAATGAATAGACTCTCTAGTTCAGCAAATTTAGGCTGTTTTACAGTCGGGTTCGATCTTCTTCCCTATTTTTTTATTTGGGGGTTACATTCTCATTAGTTGAGAAAAAAAGTATATAGAGAGAAGGAAAGAAGAGAGAGAGAGAGAGAGAGAAGGAAAGAGAGAGAGAGAGAGAATGTGATAAGAGTTTAAAGGAAGTGCAAATGCCTTATTTTAATTTGAATTGTTTTTTTTATTTTTGTTTATATATTTTATTTTTATATTTTATTTTATTTTTATCGGGACGCACTACAAATTACACAGATTTACTACAAAATTTGTAAATACTGAACTCTGTGCTTTTCAACTAATGACTATTGCCAGATAGTTATAAGAAAAGTGAAATAGTCTCTTTTAAAAATACTCTGATCATTTGTGAATATCTATGCTGATAATACCACGGTATATGGGCGAGCCTTGAAAACTTTAGATGACCAGAAATCGGTACCTGATCTCTCCTCTGACCTAGCGCTACCATGTTAGGGGCGGGGGAACTGGCTGGTTACATTCTATGTCTCGAAAACTAAACTAGTTACATTCCATCATCACCAATCGGAGCCTGAACAGTTCACCATGTATGGAGGTTCTGTACCTCAGGGATGCTCTGTACCTTGAGCGATTATTGAGCCTTAAACTTAACCCAGATCTCAAGTGGAGCTCGTACATAAGATCCATCGCTAAAGATGCTGGAAATAAGATCGGTTCATTGTACCACTCTAGTAAGTAACTGGCCTCCATGTCTCTATCTTTACAAGATCCGGATCATTTTAAAAAATAATTTTTTTTTATATATGAGAATGAGCTGCCCAGTCTTCACTTCCTAGTCTCGATAGAGTTCAAAAGTGTCTCCGCATCCTTGTGGGTGACAAATTGTTATCCTACGTAAAACACCTCTCCCACAGACAAAACGTCAGAAGCATCTCGCTGCTCTATCGCTATTTCGACAGAAAATGCTCAGACGAACTACATTCTTTCGTTCCACCAAGTCTTACGTTTATGACTAATAGCCGCCATACTACGCATATTGTAATGAACCACCTTCATTCCCTTCGTATTTGGGAGATGTAAATCGCTGATCTATAATGTATTTTCCTCTCATTACAATTTTAACCTATTCAAGTCTCGGATTAACTGTTATCTTGCCCACATGTTGAACGCCATCATAAAAACAAAAAACAAATATTGAAATGTCCTCAACAGATCATTAAGTCACGAAACATGATTTAACTTCTCAGTACAAATAACTGTCTTTATTTAAGATGGCCGCTCATACACTTCCTCTCTGTGTCACGCTTATTTTTATAACCACTTCCCTCTTTCACATCTCTCTCTCTCTTCTTTTCTGTGTGTCCCTCCCTTTTTGTATTTCTCTCTCGGACGCCAAACACAGTCTGAGATCCTTCTGTCTGTAACAAATTCACGTAGATTTTAATTTAAAAAGTTCACTTGCAGTTCAGGTTCAAATTTGTCCACAAGATGTTGTCAGGTACCGAAATATGGTTTAATCCCTCACTAGAAACAATTACACTTCTCGAAGATTCCCACCCTCACAATTTCTCCCTGTGTCGCACTCTCAATCTGTCTATCTACGTCCATTTCAATCTCTCTCTCTTACACACACACACACACACACACATACACACACTCTCTCTCTCTCTCTCTCTCTCTCTCTCTATCTCTCTCTCTCTCTCTATCTCTCTCTCTCTGTGTTTTACTCTCGGACGCACAACACAGATTAGATTTTAATATATAGTATTACGATTTACAAAAGCTTCTAATTTCTTAACATGACATATATTTTGTATTATAAATGAATAAAATAATTAAACTAATTTAAATACAAGACAAACTGGTTCAGTAACATTATAAATGCCATTTTCCGGAACTATCAAACATAACATGAACTTTTGCTCATCACAAATGTAGTGAGTTCAATTATCAATGTGTGACCAACTTCTATGGTCTTATGCCAGATTAATAGAGTTTAAATTTGTGGTTGCATATGGGAGAGAATTAGGGAAAAAATGCAATTATATGAATGTATAGGAGTTAAGGATGTTTTGTATCTATGTGTGGTGGTGATCGCTTGAAAACATGGTGTAGGAAAGTATGCTGGTTTTCTATGTAGCAAGGATGGGGTAGCTGTTTAAGATCACCAGCTACTCGGGCAAGTTTAGTATTTCGTCTTTGGGAATTATATGATGACCACTGCATTGGAGAACAGACAAAATTAATTTATTTTTAATTGATTATTTTTACAGCAAACCTGTTTAATCAAAAGGAATTCATGCCTTGGTAAAAATATAAACAATAAGCAATACAAAAAAGAATTCCTAGAAATTTCGTAAAATTAAATGAGTGTGGAGTAAGAGATGTAAAAAGACTTTTTCAAAGACTTTCATAAAAGGTACACATTTTAAAAAATAATTTAATTTGGCTTTGAATACATTCTGAACGTTTCATTAAAATCTGATAATTATTTGATTTTTGCAAGAATTTCCAAATCAATGTTTTTCCACACAAAAGTTGTTCAAATTTCCCATACAATATTCATGTCTTGCGTTCAAGTCAGAAAAACAGTATTTAACTAAACTTCTTAAAGTCCTAAAAAGTACTAAATATTTTTTAGATCACAAAATCTTTCACTCTTTCCTTTTAATAATAAAATATCGGTTTTCACAATAAAATTTTATTTTCATTGTACTTTTTAGGCATTTTTCCATCATGTATATACTTTTTTAACGAATCTTTGGAGGAACTCAAATATCTGCAATTTTCGATTTGAGTAATAGTTTATTTTCATTATTTTTATAAGCAATCCAATCTTTTTGGGCAACCTATTTTATTGTTTTTTTTTTCTTTACTTGTTCATCATGAAAAGGAATTTTATGTCAAAGCAAATGTTTCATTAAATATTATCTGGCGTTTTGAATTTTTTATTAATTTATTTTATGCCTTAATATTGTCCCTTTTTTTATCACCACTCTTAGGTCGTTTTACAATTAATGACTGTCACGCAAGCAGCATTAATTGTGAAAAAAAGTAGCCTCCAATGAATTCTGATCTCACATCTCGTATTCTTGTTGCATAAGTTATGAAGGCATTTTTGTCAACATTTGAATTCAACAAATAAACTCAGACATGTTTAATCGTGCATTGTATTAATTATTAAATATGTTATAAATTAAATCTTCTTTAATATAAAAATCCAATAACATTTAAAATGCATTTTAAAAATGAAAAATCTTTCTTAAAGCTTTTATTTATTTTGACATCAAATCTAAAAGATTAAATTTGATATTTCCAATAAGAAAATCATCATCTTGCGGCATCAGCGTTAGATTGAACTCACCAATACTTTGGTGTAGTTTTAATTTTTTTTTTTTTGTATTTAATTCTTGATGCTTTTAGGGTTTCGATGCTTTTTTTATCTTGTCACCATAACTAAATGGATTGCCAACCAAGCCTCAGAGAGATCCAAATTTCATCTAAAGCAGGTTTGAATTTAAAGTTTTCCTTCTCCTAGAAAGTTGCCATCCAAGGCTATAGAATCCAGTAAAACTCTGAAATCTTTTCTGAACTTTTACCATTTTCTGTGTTATACAATTTCCAAACATGCAACAACTCATTCTTCTACATTTTATTAATGGAAAAATGTCTTCTTTGTGAGCTTGGTAGGTAAAAATATTATCCTAGTAAAGAGACACAACTCTGTCTAACCTTTTCCGTTCACATGCATGTACATCAAATTGAAAAATAAATTCAATTGTTATGTTTTGAAATCATTACATTCTGTTTTGTATTTTTAGAACTATGTGCTATTTACGTCAAATATAAATTAAATTGCGTCCACGCATTGTCCTTAATTACCTTTCCTAGCCAAATTAAAAATACAAAATTACACACCCTTAAATATTGGTAACACTGATTCGCTAAAACTTACTTTCAATTTAAATATCGCTAAAAAAATATTTTTAAGAAGGAGGTGGCTGTTAGGAAAGTTGTTGACATATTTATCGATAACCTGAATATTTTAAAAACGTAAGGGTAAAATCTATCGTAAGTAAAATTTAACAAATAATTGTAGTGAAAAGAATAATCATTTACCCAGAAAAAAAAGTTCGTGTTTTTTTGCGATCTGCCGAAAAAAAATGTCAAAAAGTAATTAAAAAAATAAACTTCATGACGAAATTAAATGCTAATCTTTGTTTTATTGAATGGCGTGACCAATCAGAAAAAAATCTATCGATGAATCAAAGCCGTTGTTTTTTCGCTTTAAAGGTAGGAAATTTTCTGAGCTGCGGTAAAAACACGCATTTTTGCTCTTAAGAAAGCCTTGTGACACCATTTTGTCGTTTCTACTTTGTTGGACTGTTACGACGGACTCGAATTTGAACTGCGATTTTATAAAATTGTTGCGGTTTTATAAAACAGACTGTCAATGATAAAAGCAATTTCTGCCATTTCTTCTTTTCTAAAAAAAAACACGAATACAATCCAAATGCCTTTTTAAGATCATTTTAGGGTGAATAGTAATCCTTAAAAAAAAAATTGAAATATTTTAAGCATTATTTTTATTTTTTTTAATTTTTTCCAATTTATATTTTTTATTTAGGAAAATGTTTGTTGTCAATAAATTTTAAATTTGCTATTTTTTAATCTTATTTTTTGATAATGTCGTAAAAGAAGGAAAATATTTAAAAAATTAATAAAAAAAAAAAAAAAAATTCAAAATTATTTTTAAAAATACTAAGGATTTGACGATAAAATTTTTGTTTTCTTTAAAGTTTGGCGTATTTTATATAGCCCTTTTTTTTTTGCGATTTTAGCAATATCACTTAAATTCTATAAATCAATACAGAATTTTAAAACTATTTCAAAGTTTATAAATTATTTAGTGTTAACAAAAAATATATGGAGGTTATTTTGTTTTTAAGGCATTCAATTAACATTTGACTTTTTAATCTTTAAATATTTCGGAATAGTCTTTCTCTCCTGAGGGTCACATCGCAAAGCCTGCGTAAAATATGAAGCTAAATAAAATGTGCATTTCTTTTCGGTATTTAACTGTTCAGCATTTTGTCTTCAGAGGAATAAAACGAGAAAGAATGAAATGAAATTAATGTAAACTTTGAAGTTGTCTTTGAAAAAAGAAGAATTCCACTAAAAAGCAAATACGGTACAACAGAATTTTATATAAATTTTGGGAAAACCGCTAGGATGGCAGTTCTCAAAGAGAAAACAACTTTTTCGAAGAAGACTGTGGAAACTAGGTGTAATTTGAAATTCATCTTTTTCCAGAGAAATATGTCCAGAATTATGGGTGGGGGTTAAATTGCGCGTCTGCGTGTTGTAATTACTACAATTAAACACAAACTTCCCAGTTGTGATGAAATAGTAAATTAATCATACAACAGTATTCTTTGGATTTTTTTTTTTAAATAGCGATGCTTAATAATTCTGAAATTCAAAAACATTTTCAAGAGGTTGATGCCGATAGAAAACAAAGAATATATTCACTTACCAATTTCGACGAAAAAGAAAAGGACAACACAACGCATTTTCAATCTTATAGACGAATGAATGAAATGACATCCAATATTTCCAAAATAGATAAACAGGAAAAACTGAGTGAGTGAGTGAGTGGGTGAGTGAGTGAGTGAGTGAGTGAGTGAGTGAGTGAGGGGAGGAGGGAGGGAGGAGGGAGGGAGTGAGTGAGAATATAAGCTTAGAAATTACTAAATGCAACGACGACAAAACACGTGACATCCAGTATCATCTATTATCGATGTTGGGTGACGATGCATATAGTTTAATTACTCAAATCTTTTTCTATGCGCCATGCCTCTTCAGTAATCATGGCTATCCACAATTTCATATCCGTTGTAGCTGTTAGTAAACTTTCTTCTTTTTTTTCTATCTCTCCTAATGCCTATTTTCTCACCCATTTTACACAAACTCATTCGGCATGTTATGAGTTACTTCCCTTTGTCCACCTTGAATTTAATATGATCTGGCGTGTCAAATTTTCTAAATATCTCTAAATAATTTCAGCTTATATTTTATTCTAAGTAAAAGAATCTTTTTCTGTGTTCATTTCCCCTAAAACTTCCTCATTGAGCACATGTTCAGTTCATGGTATTAACTAATTCCTTTGTAGAGCCACATTTCTATTATCTCATCTGAGACTGACCTTCATTCACTGCCATGTAGGAAGACCGATATTTTATAACAATTCAATAATTATTTCTTTTTTCTAACAATATTTTCCAGTTTCTTAATAGTTTGCTTAGCTTTTGGAAGGCATCTTTCGCTATTTCAATGCGTCTTCGGATTTCGGTATCACAGCTTTCTTTAGTTTAAACACTTTTTAGAAATTTTTGGACTTGCTTGATTTTGGCGTCACCTATTCGTTGTTCGCATCTTGGGCTGTTCCATTTTCTCACAATTATCCATTCTGTCTTCTTGCTTGTTGAATCATTTCTTCTTGCATTCCTTTATTACCATCAGTATTTTCTATTCTGTGTATTCTATTATCACTGTGTCATCTGCATATCTTGTTAAAATTGTTAAAATTATGGCCGTCAATAATGAATGCTGCTATGATTTCTAATTCTCTCAAGATCGCTGAACTGTAATAGTTGAATAAGTCCAGTGAGAAGACACATCACTGTCATACGCACTTTTCTAGTTTTGCGTATTTATTAAATTCAATTTTCTATCCGCACGCAGGCAGTTTTCTCACGGTAGAGATTCTGGATTATTCTCTATAATTCTTCCTAAATAAATCAAACTTACCAAGCAGTTAGTATTTGATCAAGTAGAAACTAGTAGAAATCAAAAATACAAAAACTAATCATTTGTCATCGATTTTTTACTTTACGACGTTTCGCTTTGCCGCTGCCGAAGCCCGCCGCCAGTCGCGCGTTCGTTCGGTCTCTTCGCCTTCGTTCGCCGCCGCTGGACGCGTGTCGCCCACCTCGGCAGTGCTCGGCTTTGCAAAGTGTGCGCAGGCAGGCAGCCCGCACAAGTGCCGCAAACGCGCTGCTAGCGTGCTCCCGGCGCCGGCGCCCGGGAAGCAGCCGGTACTGCTGGTGTGCAACTCGACCGACCGACCGACCAAACGCTTGTAAAGGGCGGCTCTAACTGTGACTGACTTACGTTCAGTGAGCAGATGCCTCGTCATCTCGCCAGTGTCGGAACAGACAGAAAAGAGATGACGATGCGCATTCGTTCGTCCGCTTTCCGACTGCCCGTCTCTGAGCTTCGTTCGCCGTCGACGGACTCGCGTCGCCCACCTCAGCAGTGCTCGGCGTCAAAAAGTGCCGATTTGTGACTTTTCTCAAAGAAATGAAATTACGAAACGAAATTGAACGCATCGATTGTCGTTGGCGTGTATGAGTATTAGATTTTCTAAAAAAGGCAAAGGTTGTTACACGAACAGCTTTCGTCGCTTGTGAGTGGACGAGACCGGCGCCTCGAGGGAAGTGTCGGGCGGCAGCGGCAGCGAGATACGGCGGCCGGCCAGCCCGGGAAGTGGGTTAGGGTTAGTTAGTTTCTTCTTTTTCTTTTTTTTTCTCCATGTCAGGGTGTGGTGGTGTAGAAGTGGAGGGTGGGAGCGGAATTGGACGCTTGGGGAGGTGACGAGTCAGAAGGTGAGATAATGGGCGTGTATGGAGATGTGAGAGTATTGGGAGGGAGCGGAACACGAGAGAGTGAAGGGGGCTCCTAGACAGAGGAGCAACGTCCTGATCCTTTTCTGGTGAAGCAGGGACGGATAGGGTCCTGGTTTTTTCCAAGCCCCTACCCGTCCTACTTCGTGCAGTGTGCTTTTTAACCGGTTTTTCCTCTCCGTCTTCCTCGTCCCTGTTCCTCTTTAAGGAAGAGGACCGTGTTGGAGGTAATTCCTCTGCCTCCATCTCATCTTCCGACTGCTGCTTTTCTTCTTGGCTCTTTTGTTTTGGCTTCTGATGTTGTTTCTGTTGTTGCAACAACAACAAAAATAACAACAGATGCCGCTCCTTCGGTTGCTCCTCTGGCTGCTCCTTCGGTGGTTGCTGCTGCTTCGCTGAGATTTCGAGAACCGGTCTAACAAGATCTCCGTGAGGAGAAGTTTAGTAGCTATTTGTCTGATATTCCTCGCCTTTCGTCGTGCGATGGAGAGATTACGGAAGGCGAAGTCCTCGCGGCTTTGAAGAAGGTCGGCAGAGGCAAGTCGCTCGGTCTGGATGGTTTGCCCTATGGATTGTACTTGAGGCAGTCGTACATCTTTGACCCGTTTTGACGGTTGTGTTCAAAAACTGGATCCGGCAGGGGGCCATCTCCAACCGGTTCACCAGTTTTTGGAAAAGGGCAAGGATGTTGGGCGCAGCGACACCGGGGGACGTTCACAATGGTATGGGGCGCGTTTTGTAGGACCCCTTGAGAGGATGCGGTATTGTGGTGTATGGAGGATTGATTGATGACGGACGAGTTTTTATGGAGAATGTGGAAATTGTAATGAGTGAATGGGTCGTGAATCAGATTAGCTAGGTATAGGGTCCTTTTCATATTTATCTCAGTTCTTTTCATATCTATCTCCATTATTTTCATATCGATATATCTCAGTTGTTTTTCCATATCTATCTATCTATCTATCTATCTATCTCAGTCTTTTTCATTATCTATTTATCTCAGTCCTTTTCATATCTATCTATCTGTCTCTTCTTTTCATATCTATCTCAGTCTATTTCATATCTATCTATCGCAGTCTTTTTCATGCGTATCTATGTATCAATCAATCTATATATCTATCGATGTATCTATCTCAGTCGTTTTCATATCTATCTACATATCTATCTCAGTCGTTTTCATGTTTATCTCTCGATCTATCTATCTCAGTCTTTTTCATGTCTATCTATCTATCTCAGTCGTTTTCAAACCTAGGTATCTATCTGTCTCGGTCTTCTTCATACCTATCTATCTTACTCTTTTTCATATCTTTCTGTCTCTCTATCTATATAGGTCTTTTTCATATCTATCTAAATTTTTCAGTCTTTTTCATATCTATCTATCTCTCTATCTACCTATCTGTTTATCTCTCTCAGTATTTTTCATATCTAATTTTTCTTCATATCTATCTACTTATCTGTCTCAGTCGTTTTCAAATGTATCTATCTAAATATCTCAGTCTTTTTCATATCTATCTATCTATCTATCTATCTATCTATCTATCTCAGTGTTTATCTATATATCTGTCTCAATCTTTTTCATATATATCTATCCCAGTCTTTTTCATATCTATCTATCTATCTATCTATCTATCTATCTCAGACCTTTTCGTCGGTCAATTTATCTATCTCTTTCTTTTTCATACCGATATATCTCAGCATTTTTCATATCTACATATCTCAGCCATTTACATATGTAGCTAGATGATTGTTTCAGTCTTTTCCATATCTATCTATCTATCTATCTATCTATCTATCTATCTATCTCTCTTTCAGTTCTTCTCATATCTATCTATCTATCTATCTATCTATCTCGGTCTTTTTCAAATCTATCTGGCTACCTATCTCTCTTTTTCAGATCATCTCTATCTATCAATCTATCTCAGTCTTTTTCATGTCCATCTTTCTATATATCTCAGTCTTTTTCATATCTATGTATCTACCTATTTCAGATTTTTTATATCTATCTATCGATATCAGTCTGTTTCATATCTATCTAGTTATCTCTCAGTCTTTTTCATATCTATCTATCTATTTATCTATCTATCACAGTCGTTTCGCAGACTTTTCATATCTATTTATCTATCCAACTCGCCTTTTTCTCATCTGTCTATCTATCTATCAAAGTCTTTTTCATATCTATCTATCTATCTGTCTTTTTATATCTGTCTATCTATCTATCTATCTGTTTATGTATCTCAGTCTTTTACATATCTATCTATCTTTCTCCGTCTTTTTCATATCTGTCTATCTCAATCATTTTCATATCTATCTATCTATCTATCTCAGACTTGTTCATATGTATGTTTCTCAGTCTTTTTCTTATCTATCTATATTTATCAGTCTTTTTCATATCTATCTATCTATCTATCTATCTATCTATCTCAGTCCTTTTCATATCTACCTCTCTATCTCAGTCTTTTTCATATCTATCAATCTACTTTCTTAGATATCTATCTATATATCATTCTGTATAAGTCTGTTTCATATTTATATATCACAGCCCTTTTCATAACTATCTGTATATCTATCTATCTATCTCTTCTTCTCGTATCTATATATCTATCTATTGATCTATCTCATTCTTTTTCAAATCTGTCTCTCTCTCTTTTTCATACCATCCCTATCTATCAATTTACCTCTCTCAGTCTTTTTCATATCTATCTATCTATCTATCTATCTATCTATCTATCTGTTGTGGTAGGATCCACCTAATTTGCATAGTGGAGTACCGACCATATAAATATGGTTGGTACCGGGAAGAGAGGGAGGAATCAAGAGATTCAACCAGAGACTCTGCCCGACTGCGACTCAACACATTCTCCAGGAACGGTCTTACCAGGAATATACAAAAGACTATATGTAAATATTGTGTACCCTTTCTTGTTTCAATACATTTTGTTCTAAGTACATTTTGTGTTGCATTATTGTTCCATGCATTAGTCAAGTTTCAACAATGGCGACGAGGTAGAAAGAACTATACGAAAAAAAAAAGAATTGATAATTGATAGCCTTCAACAATTGGGACAAGTCATTGAAGAACCCAGGCTGAAGGAAAAAATTATTAATTAAAAGTCCAACATCTAATGGAACGGCGAAGGATTCTGAATTTCTGGATATTTAGAACTCGTTAAAGGACGACTAAGCATAAAGGAACGTTCACTCAGAAAAATTTGAAAGGTGTCGTAAACGAATAACGGTGATTTTTTTTTTTTTTGGTTGCTCAACAATATTTTATAAAGCAAGACATAAAATAAAAAAGTCGTAAGTTGTTTCGATTTTTCTGGTCAAATTAAAGAAAGAGTCTCAAAAATCGAAGAAGCTGGCATTGCTTATATTAAAAAAATAAAAAAAAAGTTAAATTACCCATCAGCAAAAAGTTGGAGTAAAAATTCGGCGTATTTTAAAAATAGACATGAAAAATTAAATGAAAAGAACGAGGAGGAAAAAAAGGTTCCACCATATAATTGTAGACGTTACAACGAAAGACACTGGGAGGTAAATTGCCCATATAGAAATAAGAAATGTTTCGTGTGCCACAAGAAATTCAAATATAAAATCAGATAGAGATTTGAGGAAATATGTGACGACTGAAATATTTAAAAAGAATATCAAATTTCAACTGGATTCGGGTTCAGATTTAACAATAATGAACTATAAAACATGGAAAATTTTAAAAAGGCCTACAATAATGAAGTCAACGAAATGCGCTCGAAAGGTAACTGGAAAGGAAATTAACTTCGAAGGCGAGGTTGTACTTCCCATGAAATTGAACGGGATAGTTAAAAAAAATAAAAGTTTTCATTCTGAAAAATGGAGAAAACTTGATGGGTACAGATTTTATTGAAACATTCGATTTGTGGGATAAACCGTTAAACTCATTCTGCAGAAAAGTAGAAAGTAATACGCAAACAAGACAGGACATTAAAGATGAATTAAAGAAAAAGTTTCCGGAAACTTTCACACCTGGTCTTGGAAGATGTAACAAGTTTGAAGCCAAATTCGAATTAAAGGAAAATACTATGCCAATTTTTAAAAAGAAACGTAACGTGCCTTTAGCAAGTGTAGAGAAAATTAACGAAGAACTTGATAGGTTGATAAAATGGGAATTATTTCGAAAGTAGAATCTAATTCATGGGCTGCGCCGATTGTGTGCATAAAAAAGAAATCAAACCAAGTCAAAGTCTGCGTTGATTTTTCGACAGGGTTGAACTCGGTAATTAAGGACTACCATTACCCGTTACCGAGTCCGGAGGAGATTTTTAACAAGCTAAATGGTGGAGTTATATTTTCAAAAATCGACTTATCAGATGCCTATCTCCAAATTCCCGTCGAAGAGGAATGTTCGAAGTTACTAGGGATAAACACGCATAGAGGGTTATTCAAGTACAACAGGCTTCCTTTTGGTATTAAAGTGGCACCAGCCATACAAGCTATGGACGTCATGTTGAATGATTTAGACTTTGCGTGCGCCTACTTAGACGACATCATAGTAAGGAGCGAAACCGTCGACGAACATCGAGAGCATCTCAATCAAGTATTTAAAAAGATTCAGGACTTTGGTTTTAAAGTCAAAGAGTCAAAGTGCGAATTTGGTTTGGAGGAAATTAAGTATTTAGGTCACATAATCAACAAAAAGGGCAGATTTTCAGATCCGGAAAGGTCCATTGCGATTAGAGACATGCCGACGCCCATTAATGTGGCGATGCTACAGAGTTTTCTGGGGCTCGCAAATTATTATCGAGCGTTCATTAAAGGAATGTACAATCTAAGAGCTCCGTTGAATGAACTGCTAAAAAAAGACAAGGCATAGGAATGGACGGTAGAATGTCAGAAAGCCTTTGATGAAATTGTTGTATAGGAAACCTACCACCCCTCTTGAAGATGAACTTGTCTACAAACAAAGACGTTAAATAGTGGCATGTCAAAAGACAGACAGAGTCGGAGAAGTTCTTGGCTGAGTTAGTTATAGACTACTCAGGCGATTTCTGTACCTACTTAGCAACCGAATAAACCCCTTTTTATTGGTACGTGTTATTTGGCGTTTGTCTTATTAACCCCAAATCAACATCATAAAAGAAATAAAGAGAATGCTTACGTCCGACCTCTTTTTAACCCATTACAATCCAAAACTTGATATTGTAGTGGCAAGTGACGCCAGTTCATATGGGATAGGAGCGTGTATTCAACACATAATGCCAGATGGTTCTAGAAAACCAATTGCACATGCTTCGAGAACTTTACTCCCAGGAGAAAGAAGTTACTCACAAATCGAAAAAGAGGCGTTGAGTATCATTTTTGCCATAACAAAATTTCACAGATACATCCACGGCAGACATTTTATCCTTGAAACGGATCATAAACCACTGATCACTATTTTTGGTTCAAAGAAAGGTTTACCCGTTTATACGGCAAATCGTCTGTTGAGATGGGGAACCATTCTTCTCAATTATGATTTTCACATAAAGCACCTATCATCCAAAAATATAATTCATGCGGATAGTTTATCAAGAGTCGTACCGAGTCAAGAAGAAAGATTCGAAGAATCAATTATTGCAAATATCAGAGCAGATTATGAGGTGAAATGCATGGTAAACAACATTGTAAGAGAGCTACCGGTTACACTAAAGGAAATTAAAAAAGAAGCTGAAAGCGATGATTTCATTTTAGAAATAAAAAGAAAAATGGTAGCAAATGACCAAAAAGTGCAGGAGATTTATTCAATAGGTGAAGGAGTTTTATTATATGGTGAGAGAGTAGTAGTACCAAAAAAGTTGCAGAAAAGAATACTACGGGACTTTCATATGGGTCACCCGGGGGTTAATAGAACAAAAAGCTTAATGCGAAGCTTTGTATATTGGAAAGGAATGGATGTGGATATCGCAAACATGGTTCATCGATGTAAGGGGTGTGCGTTAGCAGCTAAGGCACCACCTATAGTACACAAACCATGGCCCAAGACGGATTATCTGTGAACAAGATTACACATTGATTTCGCTGGTCAATTAGAAGATTATTACTACTTAATAGTGGTAGATAGTTTTACCACAACAACTTTCTTGCATGAACTATTTGCACGGTTCGGTGTGCCAGAGTGTATTGTGAGTGAAAATGGTACACAATTCACTTCTGAAGAATTTAAGGAATTTTGTGAGTTATATCAAATTAACCACATAACGACGCCGCCGTATCATCCGAGGTCCAATGGACTCGCAGAAAGATTTGTCGATAATTTAAAGCGCGCTCTGAAGAAAGCCTCAGGAGTTCCAACGGAAAAGGCGCTTCAGCAATTCCTACAAGTATACAGAATCACGCCAAACCAGAGAACACACTCAAACATGGCACCAGCTGAACTAATGTTCGCTAGGAAAGTTAAGTCAGTGTTTGACAAACTTTTGCCAGGAAAAATAGAGTAAAAGAATACTATGTATACAGCGAGAAAAGATACACCTCCGGAGAGAAGGTGTTTTTCAAGTGCTACAAAAACAACGTTGAGTTCTGGGAGCGAGGCATAGTGGACAAGAGAATCGGTGACCTCATTTACATAATTAAAGGGCCGAAGAATACTCATAAAAGGCACCAGAATCAACTTAAAAAATGTTACGTTATAGAGCATGAAGAGAGTATACCGGATGAGGAGGAAGATCCCATTGAGGTAATGTTTCAAGTAGAACCTCCGCAGAATACTCCTGAACCGAGAAGATCCGGTAGGAAACGAAAGTTCACGGACCCATTGGACGTGAATCCAAAACGGAAAAAATATTAAAATTAAGCGGATGGACATATGCATATGAAGTATGCAAATGGATCTACAAAGAAATAGCCATAATCATCAACCCATATAGGAAGCCAGTTTGAAATCCAAAAAAATTCCAAGGCTTGGGAGGGGGGTGTTGTGGTAGGATCCACCTAATTTGCATAGTGGAGTACCGACCATATAAATATGGTTGGTACCGGGAAGAGAGGGAGGAATCAAGAGATTCAACCAGAGACTCTGTCCGACTGCGACTCAGTCAACACATTCTCCAGGAACGGTCTTACCAGGAATATACAAAAGGCTATATGTAAATATTGTGTACCCTTTCTTGTTTCAATACATTTTGTTCTAAGTACATTTTGTGTGGCATTATTATTCCATGCATTAGTCAAGTTTCAACACTATCTCAGAGTTTTTTATATCTATCTATATCAGTCTTTTTCATATCTATCTATTTATTTCAGTCATTTTCATATGTATCACATATCATTCTATCTATCGCAGACTTTTCATATCTATCTATCTATCTCAGTTTTTTTCGTACCTATCTACCTCTCTCAGTGTTTTCCAAAATTATCCATCTATCCATCGATCTATCTATATCAGTCCTTCTCATATCTATCTATCTATCGATCTATCTCAGTCTTTTTCAAAACTAACTCTACTTTTCATATCATCCCAATCTATCAATCTACCTATCTCAGTCTTTTTCCTATATGTGTATCTATCTATCTCAAGCTTTTTATATCTATATATTCATATCAGTATTTTTCATATTTATCTATCTCAGTTATTTTCATATCTATCTATCACAGTCTTTTTCATATCTGTCTATCTATCGCACACATTCCATATCTATCTCACTCTTTTTCTCATCTCTCTGTCAATCTATCTATCAATCTATCTCAGTTTCTCATATCTATCTATCTCAATCTTTTTCACATCTATGTATCTATCTATATTTCTCGGGTTTTTTCATATCTATATATCTACCTATCTATCTCTCAGTCTTTTTTGTATCTATCTATCTATCTATCTATTGATGTATTTTTACATATATCTATGTATCTACCTCACTCTTTTTCTTATCTGGCTATCTCTCTATGATTATCTCTTTAGTCCGTCTTTTTCATATCTGTCTATCTACTTATCAATCTATCTCAATCTTTTTCATATCTTTCTATCTCAGTCTTTTTCATATCTATCTATCTATCTATCTATCTATCTATCTATCTAATTCCTCTTCACATCTATCTATCTATCTATCTATCTATCTATCTATCTATCTCAATCTTTTTCATATCAATCTATCTCGCTCTCTCCATCTTTTGTCATATCTATCTATCTCCGTCTTTTTCATATCTATTTATCTAAGTACTTTTCATATATATTCATCTCTCTTTCACTCTTTTTCATATCTATCTATCGATCGATCTTGGGCCTATTCATATCTATCTATCTCAGTCTTTTCTCACCGATCTAACTCTCTATCTACCTCAGTCCATTTCATATCTATCTGCCTATATCAGACCTTTTCATATCTATCTATCTATCTATCTATCTATCTATCTATCTTAATCTTTTTCATATCTATCTATCTATCTATCTGATGTGGGGCCAAAGTCGGGACCACAGAAGGAAAGCACGTAACACGGATTAGATGTAAGAAAGATATATTAACAACAGGTTACAGAGATAGTGTAAGCGGAGCTTACTATATGTTAGTGTCCAATACTGGTAGTCGTACGCGGCTCTCACTGTCTCTCTAGAATGTTGTGTCGTATACTTAATATAGACCTGGAAGAGTCTATTGTGTAGGTAGTTCCGGTCTCACAATACCTCACTTCCAAGAGTTTTCTTTTTGAAAAGGAGAGAAAAAATAAAACTGTTAATATTTTTTCCTCCTGGGATTTACGTCGTGCTGTTGAGTAAATTTCCTTTTCCTTCCTGAGCGTCGCACTTCAGGAGAGACTTGGGGCATGTCGAGATCGAACTAGAGATCTTGATTCGTGAGCCACAGCTTTTCGCGAACCATCTGGCAGTTTATGTAAACTGCAAGCACCAATGCCATACGAGCTTGCATCACTTGCGACTATGATGTCGAGACTAGGGTCGTAATGGGTGAGGGAGAGGTCCGAATTAAGAGTTTTCTTGATCTTCTCGAATGCGTCTTGGCATTCCGGGGTCCATGACCATGGTTTATCCTTTTTTAAGAGTTGGTTGAGAGGCCCTCTCAAATTTTGCATGTTCTTAATGAACCCTTGGTAAAAGTTAGCTAAGCCGAGGAAGCTTTGTAACGCTTGAACGTTATCTGGGGCCGGCATGTTTCTGATCGCGTTGGCTCTTTCTGGACCCGGCCGACGACCGTCTTTATATATGATGTGCCCTAAGTATTTAATCTCTGGTAAGAAAATGTCACACTTTGCCTTCTTAACCTTAAAACCGTATTCTTGTATCTTTTCAAATACGTTTATTATATGGTTTCGGTGCTCTGCCGTAGTTTTACTAGTAACCAGTATATCATCCAAATAGGCTGTTGCGTAGTCAAGGTCGCCCAGCATGACGTCCATGACCTGCTGGAAAATTGCAGGCGCAACCTTTACTCCAAAAGCCAGTCTGTTGTATTTGCACAACCCTCTATGGGTGTTTATGCAGAGCAATTTGGAACTTTCTTCTTCCACCTCTATCTGAAAGTATGCGTCCGAGAGGTCGATTTTAGAAAAGATTTTTCCACCATTGAGTTTATTGAAAATTTCTTCAGGGCTTGGGAGAGGATAGTGGTGATCTTGCAAGGCATCGTTTAACCCTGTGGAAAAATCTGCGCATACTCGTATTTGATTGGACTTCTTTTTTACGTAGACCGTAGGTGCTGCCCACTCGCTGAAATCTGTTTTTGACAGAATACCTGCTTGTTCGAGTCTATCTAACTCTTTGTTGATTTGCTCTAGAGCAGCGAAAGGGACATTCCGTTTCTTTTTGAATACCGGTTGTGCACAGTCCTTCACCTTGAACTTAGCTTTCATTTTAGTACATTTCCCAAGGCCGCCAGCAAAAACCTGGGGAAATTGTTGTTTGAGTTCCTTTTTGAGATTTACCAAATTGGACGTTGTACTTTGTATCTTGCGACAAAATGTACTCATTGGGCAATCCCAAAGATTGAATTTTTCTATCCAATCTGTTCCAAATAAGTTATCTGAAGTTTTTTTCAATACGTAGGCTTTGAGCTTTTTGGTAACTCCATTTAGTGTTACTGTAAGTATTACCTCGCCTAAAATGTTAATCTTTTCGCCAGTTACGGATTTTGCTGTTTTATCCGTTTTTAATAAGGTCAGCTTGTTTAATTTTTCGCCAAGTACGCCAGTTAATGGTTGAAAGATCGGAACCCGAGTCAAGCTGGAATTTAATGGAATTATTGAAAATATCTACAGTTACATATTTCCTTAAATTCCCATCGGCAATATTGTCAGATTGAGCTTGCCTAATTTAATTTTTGGGTTTTCTCGTTCTGTTGGCGTACCAGCACGAAGTTAAAGTATGCCCACTTTTATTGCAATTTTTGCAATACCTTTTGTTCTTAACTGGACAGAATTTCATCCAATGCCATTTACCACAATGGTAACATGGTCCGGGCGGTTTCTTTAACCTATTTGGGTTTTGGTTACTGCGGAATTTAGGACATGAGATTTGCCTTTTGTCTTTTTGAGGGGAATAGGAGGTAGACTTGCTTCTGATTTTATTAATCTGAGCCACACCTGATTCCTCGATAGTGTTTGAGTCACACTTTACAGATATTACACTTTGACAGTCCTCTGCCAGTTTTTGGAGAGTCAATCCTTGTTCGTTCTCAAGCTTGGTCAGTACCCGTCGTCAGACTTCGGCGTCTTCTGCTGATACTAGACATTGTGCGAAAATCAAGCACTTGAAATCATCGGCAGTCAGTTCGGCTAGTTTAAAATCATTACAGAGCTTGTTTACCGATGCTGCAAACGTTAGAAAATCTTGCTGGTTGTCTTTGACTATGTTCAGGCATTTCCAACGTTTGTGGAAAAAGGTTGTGTTAGGCCCGAATAGTTCCGATAGGAGCTTAATAGTCTCTGAAAAATCCAAGTCAGTGGTTTTCTTGGGTAGTATGAAGTCTACGAACCTACTATATTCTGTAGTTCCCAGTTTTCTCAATAGTAGACGTACCTTTTTTTTACTGGGCAATTGTTCACAGTCTACGTTGAAAATATCTTCGTAGCGCCTGTAAAAGCCCTCGAACGTTTTGTCGTTCTCTGGTACGTATTCAAAGGTTTCCATTGAATTGTAGATTGTACTCTGGGAGAATATTGTATCTTTTTCAGAGTTTGATCCTTTTAATGCATTTACGAGTAATTCTTTAAGTTGTTTAAGTTGTAGTTCAACATTCTGAAACGTAATTTGTTGGAATTCCATTTGTTGTTTATGTAATTCCAAAAATAGTTGTTGTTGTCTTTCTTCTGCTTTCTGTTGCTGATCCAAATTTGCTTTTAGCATTTGGGCAATTACTTTTTGAAAATCTTCCATATTTATGCAAACAAAAATGACAGCGATTTTTTGTTGCTTTGAAACCCGTGTACCAAGGGGAGGTACACAAAAAAATCTTGATAGATTTTTTTTCTTTTACAAAAAAAAATATGGACAGACAATTAGTTAAACTAAACTAATTATGTGTTCAGTTTTTTTGAGATTCCGTGGTTCCGTTAATTTTAACGTAATTGTATAAATTTTCACCACACTTATGTATTTTTTTTTTATAGAGGTGCCAAAAAGAGAAAACTCACCTCAGTGAATTTGAGGGGAGAATAATTTTATGCACGAGTTACATAAAAAAAATTTTAGATAGTTTTTTTCGAAAACTTGTGTCGTAAATAGTACTTCGCTCTTGTGTTGTCAGTTTGTTTTATGAACAAACTGTTTTTTGTGCGTGGGGGGTGTAAGAAATCGTTCTCGTAATGTTATTTGTACAGACTTTAATATTCTGTAGATGTCGAATCGCTAGTTCGTCACTGCTGTTTGGTATCGGAATATTTTTTTATGTAGACGCTGGGTGTTGCGTTTAAATCGCTAATGTAGTAATACCAGCTTAATTTCTCGTTCAACACTACTGTGGGAACGCGTGGAGTTTCTGTGTATTTTTCGAGTACTCTGTCGCTATTGATATGGGGAGAACGAAATTCTCGAATCTTTCTGTCGCCACTGATGTGGGACTGGCAAGGTATTGCGGTTTTCGACGTGAATGCGTTTCTCGAATTCTTCGTCGACACAGATGTGGAACTGGTAAGGTATTGAGGTTTCGGCGTGAGTGCGTTTCTCGAATCCTCGTCGCCACTGATGTGGGGCCAAAGTTGGGACCACAGAAGGAAAACACGGAACACGGATTATATGTAAGAAAGATATATTAACAACAGGTTACAGAGATAGTGTAAGCGGAGCTTACTATATGCTAGTGTCCAATACTGGTAGTCGTACGCGGCTCTCACTGTCTCTCTGTGTCTCTCTAGAGTGTTGTGTCGCATACTTAATATAGACCTGGAAGAGTCTATTGTGTAGGTAGTTCCGGTCTCACAATATTATCTATCTATCTATCTATCTATCTATCTATCTCGATCTATTTCATCATTTATCTATCTATTCATCTCGGTCTTTTTCATATCTATCTATCTATCTATCTATCTATTTGACTTTTTGTATCTATCTCTCTGTTTATCTCAGTTTTTTTCATATCTATCTATCCATCTCTCCCAGTTCTTTTCATATCTATCTATCTATCTATCTAACTATCTTAGGCCTATTCATATCTATCTATCCCAGTCTTTTCCCATCGATCTCTCTATCTGCCTCAGCCCTTTTCATATCTATCTGCCTATATCAGACATTTTCATATCTATCTATCTATCTATCTATCTATCTATCTGACTTTTTTGTATATGTCTCTCTGTTTATCTCGTTTTTTTCCATATCTATCTATCCATCTCTCTCAGTTCTTTTCATATCTATCTATCTATTTATCTATCTCAGTTCTTTTCATATCTATCTTTCTGTCTAGAATACATTTTGTTTTGTCGAGTTTGCTTCGAGCTATTTCACATTTCGTTGGGTATTCTGTGAAGTAAGTGTTATTTTTTTTACCAGCGTCTTCTGCATCCGTTGTTGCCTTTATTGTCGTCTTGTTCGTCTGAATTCCGTGTATTGTTTTTGAATCGTGTGCAGTGACATTCATGTCAGAGCCCGAATCTCTGAACGCTTTCCCTACTGAAGTAACTCCTTCGGCATGGGCAAAGGATAGACCCCCACAATAAGCGCCAGAATATTTTTAAAATCTAAAAGAGAAGTTTGATCCTTATGATGATGGAAATGAATTATTACCGGTGCCATCTGTATTGGACACAATATCTTTAGTAACAACGGACCCCAAGACTCGCAAGTTAAATATTGTGAATAGGGAAGTGATGGAGGAGGCCCAAATTCTAGCAAGAAGGAGTAGGTCAATATGGTTATGGGACCTTACCCATAATAACATAATGGACTATTCCATACGTATAAATACTGCGCCACAATAGGAAGCAGGGAGTTCAGTCTGAAGTCTGGAGTGAAGTCCGTCAGAAGTCTGTCAGTCAGTCAGAGTGAGCGAGTCAGTCAGTCGAGTCAGAGGCAGTCCGAAACAGAGTGGCGTTCAGACAATTACTACTAAACCTGATTGTTCGTACTAACACTTTCTACTTCTCTGTATATATTCCTGTTTGTAATATATCTGTGTTATTCCATATCCGTATGCGAGTTCTTCTTTATTGGTTCTATCTTGGACTATCACCGTGGTACAAGGAACTGGACCATAACAATATGGGACATTTTATTACCTAAAGAAGAGGAAGCTAAATTGCTGGCAGCTTGTATTCTGGCTACTTCTACAGTTAGGCTTCAGACCGATTACAAGAGAACTAGAAAAGCAAAAGTGACTCTCTATAAAGTTCCACTATCTGAAGACCATCTTGGTTTTTCCTTTTCCCAATATGGGGACGTCTCTGACGTCTGCCCTCTTAAATGTAAGACAGGAATAGCCACAAGCGATATTGAAATCGCAATCACTTTAAACCGAAAGCAGTTTACCGAAATACCCAACATATTAATGTGTGAAGGTAGATGTCTTTGTGGACGGTCGTCGACCACTTTGTTGGGCTTGTAGGGCTGCGAGGCATTTGTCGAAGGCTTGCCAATGACAAAATCCTGACCCACAACCCAAAAAGAAAAAAAAGCAGTAACATCAAAGACAACATCAAAGACAACCAAGAAAACGCGAGAGTAGGCAGAAGTCGTTAAGAATGGATCCAAAAAGTATCACTACTTCCATTCAGCAGCAGAATGAGTCCCCAACCAGAGCCAGAGGACGAGCAAGTAGAAATGCAGGAGATGCCCCCACCTCGGTCGTCTTCACTGAAAAGAGGGAGAGAGGGAGCAGAAGAAGAAAAAAGGGCGAAAATCAAATAAAAAAGAAAAGCGAGCTGAAGTCCCCAAAGACTCGACTAAAACCAAGGCTCAATTTGACACGGCTTCGACAATCAAGAAGCATGAAAAATTACCACACGAAGCCTTCCTTCATTCCCTGTGAAAGCACCATTGTCCTCTATTCGCAATACACCTTTTCATCAAACACCCTCTCTCAATACCACTGCAGCCGACGACATTTCCACTCCTCCCAACACTCCCCTTTCCACCAGCACAGCGCCTAATAAATCCCCAACGCCCAGCACCTACCAGCATTCTTCTTCTTCTCTTAAGAAGAAATTCCCGAGTGGGGTAATGTCGTGCTCTGTGGACAAGCGGGCAACAGAAGCGGGCATGTTAAAGCAAAAAAGAGCTTTGTTGAAGCCTTTCTTGCTACAGAAGATCCCTGAAATTTCCCCAAGGCCGCTGACGTATTAACGTGGATAAAGAGCACAAGCTGAAATCTGATGGCGTGGAATTATCTACACGAGGTAAAGGATGCTTTTCCGGAGATCCGTATGGTGGAAATGGGAACCCCGGACCGGAGAAAGCTACAGAAATATTGTGCAGGGAAGGCCCCAGTAATCCTTCAACCTTCATTATATAGGGCATTAAAACTAAACTATCCCTCGGACATTAGCGGTATTGTCCGAGATGGTCGCATGACAACATAGATGGGGACAGGGAGCCTGGGGCAATCCGTCGGTGTCCTTTCATCCGCAGATTTCGGTCCAGTCTGTGAGTAGAGGAATCAAGTTGAAAAATGTCACTCAAGATAGCTAGTTTGAATGCGAGGGGCTTGAGGGATTGGAGTAAGGTTGCCCGCCTGCTCTTGTCCTTTGGCGTAGATGTAGCTGCGATCCAGGAGACGCACTTTGCTTGCGAGGTTGATGCGCGTGTGCTGTTTATCGATGCTGTTGACTATTCAGCATACGTAAACCAACCGGCCAGAGGTGTTTCCTTGCTGGTTAAACGTAACCTGGATGCGAGGGTGGACTTTGTCCACGTCGATGCGAGGGGGCGGTTGATCGTTGCTGATATTGCCGTGAATAGTGGTTCGTTTCGGGTCGTTGAGGTTTATGCGCCCGACAATCAGGGGGAGCGTGTCTCTTTTTTTCTTTTCTTTTTTTTTTTTGGTAGTTGGGGCGATTCTTCGCGCTTAGTCTTAGTGGGGGACTGGAAGCCATCCTGGACCCCAAGATAGACAGGAGGCGGGGAGCTAGCGGGAGGACATCAGGCGATCGTAACCTGGCTGATCTGATCGACGAGTTTGGTCTCTTCGATAGATATCGGGTCGATCACCCTGGGCGGGAATGTGGATGTGGACTCGCAGTGGCCGTCTATCCAGGTAGCTGGCTACCTGGATAGAATGTTAGTGAGAGGGGCCGGTGTAGACTTGCTAGATTGTCCCACGTTCCACTGGTTAGGCTATTCGAACCACAGACTTGCCTGTGCCCGCATAGCGTTAGATGCTAGGCCTAGAATGGTTGGACACTGGAAGTTCTATCTGGACAGGCGGGACAATCCAGCAACAGCTGATGTTTTGGCGGCTTGTGGCTAAAATTAGCAGAGGTGCTGCTTCAGAATATTTTTAGCTATTGTAAAGAAAATTTACACATAAACTTGATAATATCCTAAACGAAATTCTTTATTTTTTACTTATAAATTATTACAGTTCAAGCTTCATCCGTTCATCTAAAAATGAAATCCATTCTTCTAGTTTAACTTTGAGCAAAATGGTTAAGAATTTTCTCCTTGATCCCTGGATGAATGTTATTGTAATTTTTCGCCATTGAAAGAAATGCAAGTGCATTTAGTCTTTCAGGATTCACAGTGCTCCTTAGAAAAGTTCTTTTATTCATTTCAGTGTTGAAAAGCAATGTTCTGGCTCTGATGTTGTCATAGGAATTGCCAAGAGGATTTTGATCAGTTTCGTAATTTCAACAAGAACACCATATAGAATATTTTCCAAGATAAATTTCAACAAGGCAATTAATTTGCAATATTCATGCATATCGGATCTACTATAGAATACTTTACTTAATTTTCAAGCGTTACTTTGTCAATTGTGGAATATTTTTCAGTGGTCAATATTATCTCTTCTGTAGGTAGTTCATTCTTAAAACTAGTAAAGCTTTTCTTGTTTAACAATTTAGCAACTACTAAGTGTTTAATGGAAGAATATCTGTCCATTATATCAACAAATATGCAGTCACATAAAGTTCCTTTGATTGATTTCTCCCAATAAGAATCTTGAAGGCGTTCCTTACTTCTAAAATAGCAGTTTTTAAATCTATTATATATTTATTGACTTTAAAAACACTAATTTCTGCCAGGGTTTGATCTGCATTTGCTATTGACTGAATTTCTGTAAGGCAGCTTTTTAAAGGTTGCAAATTTTCATGAACGCTGTTCACTGTCCCAGTGTTATATTTCCAGATGCTAAACTCCAAGAAATCCTGACCAGGCAGCTGGACACCAGTCACTTTCCCACCGACAAAATACAGAGAAGGGTCTGCAATAAAATCGATCCTGAACAGGCATCACGACACTAGTCACTATCCCACCGACAAAACCCAGAGAAGTGTCTGCAATACAATCGAACTGAACAGGCATCTCGACACCAGTCACTTTCCCACTGACAAAATACAGAGAACGGGCTGCAATACAATCGATCCAGACCTGGAATCTCGACATTAGTGACTTTCGCACCAACAAAATCCAGAAAAGGGTCTACAATACAATCGAACCTGACAAGGCATCTCGATACCAGTCTCTTTCCCATTGCTAAAACCCAGAGAAGAGTCTGCCATACAATTTAGCCTGACCAGGCATATCGACACCAGTCACATTCCCACCGACAAAATCCAGAGAAGGTTCTACAATCCAAACGTTCCTGACCAGGGATCTCGACACCAGTCAATTTCCCACCGACAAAACCCCCAAAAATGTCTGCAATACAATCGATCCTGAAAAGTCATCTCGAGCCCAGTCACTTTCCCACCGACAAAATTCAAAAATCTGTCTATAATATAATCCTTCCTGACAAGGCATCTAGACGCCAGTCACTTTCCCACTGTCAGAATGCAGAGAAGGGTCTGCAATATAATCGATCTTGGCCAGGCATCGTGACACCAGTCTCATTCCAACCAATAAAAGCAAGAGAATTTTCTGCAATTCAATTGATCGTGAACAGGCATCTAGACACCAGTTACATTCCCACCGACATGAATTGGCTTTCCTCTGTCTGTCCTACAAATATTTTCATGGCAACTGCTCTGAAAAGCATTTTTCCCCTGGTGCCTCGGCTACATGCATTTAAGCGTGTCACTAGATTGGCAACTAGGTTTCACCGGTTTACTGTTGAACTAACAACGCCATTTCTACTCTAACAGTTTCTTTTCTCGCACTTCTTACCTGTGGCACCAACATCGAATTTCTTGCTTCCCTCATAACTACAATGTTCATACATTTAAATACATCAATCGCCATCTTCTTTTTTCTTGAACCTATTTCTTTTTTCTTTTTTGTCCTTTCTTTAATCCACCCGATTCTTTGTCTTCTCATTTTCTTTCATTCCCCTTGCATTCTAGTGGCATTATCGCCGAGGGATGGATCACAGATTCAGTTTCGTTTTACCAGACTGTTCGAATCCTGAGGGAGAGTTCCAAAAAATCTGGACAAACAAACACAGTTGCTAAAAAGTGACTCAATTTTTTTATAACATATTCAAAATATTTATGGATTTTTTTATTTAATTTTATATTTTTTTATATTATTTTCGATCTTTTTTGATGGATTTTTTAGAAATAGTCTAAGTATATAAGTTTTTTTTTTCAAACATTTTTAAAATATTCGTTATATGTTAAATTATTTAGGACGTTTGAATATTTTTTTGAAATATTTGAGATATTTACAATTTATTAAACATTACAAATATTGAAATATTAGTACCGTTTTGAAATTATTTTGATTTCTTTTTCGTGTTTTGATGTATATCAATAAGTGCAGATATGTACGACTTTTGGACGGTTCACGCTCCTCTCTGGTCTTTTGAAAAGGAGTAAGCGTTTATCCCTTGATTCCTGTTTAGGGTTAGGTTTCCAGTTCCTTTTAAAGCCTGTTTCAACTCTATACTTCTGACGTCTCCGTCTGAACTCTGAGATATTTACTTTCTTTCCCTCAACAGGAATAGATTGGTTTGTTGGGGATGTGCAGAATTTATTAATTATGCTTGAAAGAATCAGAAGGAATTTGTGTAGGTTGCGTGACTTTCTGCATCCACAACAAATAAATAAACGAAATTTAAAATACGATTAAGAACAAGACATATTCAATTAGAAACTAATGTAACATTTATATACAATTCAAAACAATATACAAGTAGGATAATTGGTATATGTTATGTTGGCAAAATGTGTATGATGTTTTAGATTTCAGAATGTCTCTCTTTGTAATCGTTCGTTCATTTGCAGTCCGTTTTAGATTTGTGTTGATATTAAAATTGTTAATATTAAGTGTCTTTTTAGAAGGAGTTCTTAAGGAGTGATCTACCTTTGACTGTAATGTTTTTAAGGTCGTTCGCACATTGATGTTGCTTAATAGATAGTGAATATAATTCACTTTAGATAAGCAATGTTTGAGAATCGATGTCCACAGAGTTGGTTGAGTTTTAATTGTGAGTGAGTCTGCGTTGATGTACCTTTGCGCGGTAAAATCGTGATTTCGAGTGACGTGGAGTGACGTGGAGTATGTTGGCAATTTCTCTGTGGGTGTTCGTTACTGACTGCTTGGGGCAGTCGGCGTTTACTTTTATAAGTCCTGAAAATCCGAAATTGGCTCACGGAGTTTTGGCGCAATTTCGTTTTTTGCACGTGAACTTTCAGATTATTGTGTCTCGGTTTTTATTGGTTGAAGTTTTCCGTACGTAGGCGTAAGATATAGACTGTTCATTTGCTAGGGGTGATAGGTAAGAAAAAGACGAGTCTACAGATTCACCTATCGCCCGTTTCACAATCCTCACGGGTCTTTTGAACAAGAGCAGAGGTTTATCCCTTGTTTCCTTTTTCGTATTTGCTCTTCTAAAGTTTTTTCATTCTTTTTCACTCCAAGTACTTCATTGCGTCTTAGTGGCTTTATTTCCTTGATAAGTTGATTAAAAACAAAATAAAATTATGCTTCTTATTCCTTTCGAAATATTTTGACATTTTACTTCTAATTTTGAATCTTTTCTGCCATTTTTATTTTATTTTACAGCATTTTGATATTTTGATTCTATTTTTCACTAAAAAAGTTTCATCGGAAACTGATTTGAAACTTTAAATAAAAAGACAAATCGATTCCACCTCAGTCGTTCGAACATGAGTCGATGTTTATTTCTTGCCTCCTGTTTAGAATTAGGATTCCTGTTCCTTCTAAAGTTGTTTTTTTTTTTTCAGTCTGTTTCACTCCCAGTAGCCCCCTTGCGTCTGAATGGCATTATCGCCTTGCTTGGGTTGAATTGATTAAAAAAAAATCACCTTATTTTATTATATAAATTATTAAAATGTGTAAAGGGAAGTAACCTTGCATTCATTTACTACCAAAAATTGATTTATCTCCCTTACTCCAATATTTTTACGTGGGAATAGATATTTAACTGCGTTGGGAAGCCTTCTTTGACCTTATCTGTTAAACAGAACCTTTTATTTAATCTAGGGGATGGAGTAAGCTGTTCTCTTTCTACCCCTGTATATTAAAGAAAGGGTTCAGTTCAGAATTCCCTATAGGTTATCCAGATCAATATACACCTGAGGAAGGTTTGGGGGTCATTCACATCATACAATCAGGGATAGCTTTGTGTTCACAGGAATAAAAACGAACAAAGAAATAACACTCTGTGGACTAAGGGTGTGTATTTTCGTTCTATGTGATTTAAGGTTGTATGTAATAGAGGAAGGACGACCCAAGAAAGCGGTAGAAACAAACGTGATGACGCAAACAGAACTTAAGGGGAACGGTAGTAATCGCCACTTCAAGACACTACAGCAATCACCAGATGTACAAAGAAATGTGTGGAAGAATCACTGACCTACAGGCATATACCCAAGAACATAACGACCATGGTCATGTAAGATATACGGAACATGCTACTTAAGATATGGTGGTAACCGTATACGAATATCTAGTAGAATAGAATTATTATTTGCTGAAAGAGGTAAAGCTGTTCGTAAGTGAGGGAGCCTAGTACAGTTTGCAAATAGGTGAAGTTACTTCGTTTTATGACAAGCAAGATGACGAAAAAAGGAAATAGACGTCTTGACGCTTTTAGGGACCGTAACAAAAAGAGTGAGTTTTTAGGTGCAAACAATCTGACAGCTAAGTTTTCTGTTGCATGCTGGGATAACTTTTATTATTTTGCTTTTATTTGAAACAAAGTTTTAATTTTATTTTATTTATGATATTTATAAATTATTATTATTTTATATTTTCATTCTTTATGTATTAATAAAAATGTCCCTCCAAGACAAGCCTGTTAATCATTACAGCATGTGTAATTCATTTTACAACGTGGCTTATGACCATATCACGTTGAAATATCAGTTCCCATAAGATCACCGAAGTTAAGCAACGTCGTGTCTGATCGGTAACTAGATGAGCGACCACTTGGGAATACTAGGTCCTGTAAGCTTGGATGTACACGTCATATGGTTTACCGCCATCAGTTGAAACCCCAGTTCCTCTACAATCACCAGAGTTAAGCAACATTGAGTCTTGTCAGTATGTAGATGAGTGACTGCTTGTGAATACCAGTTTCTGCAAGCTTGGATGTGCAGGTGGTGTAATGGATAATGGCTCAGAATTGTTAATCAGAGTGCTAAGTTTCAATTCCCATGGGAAAGGTATCCACCTCATCTATTGATTAGTAAGATTTGTATCACTATCACAAAACCATTATTATCATCTTAAAAATCTTACAATTTAAAAAATATTATCTGGCTTTAAATAACCTCCAAAAGATTGAGATTCCACAGAAAACACATCAATCAATTCATTCTAAGCAAGGTAATAATGTCATTAAGATGCAAGGGGCTACTATGAGAGGAAGAGAATGAAGAAGATTTTAGAAGGAACTAGAAATCCAATCCTAAACAGGAAACAGGGGAAATAACCTCTGCTCCTATTCAAAGGATGAGGTGGAGTCTATTTGTCTTTTTATTTAAACAAATTAATTTCCGATGAAACTTTTCTAATGAAAAATAAAATATAAATATCAAAATAGCGAAATATCATAATTGATCTAGCAAGACAAGCTTGCTAAACATCACGTCAAAATGCCCAAATGTTTTTATAAGCATAGCTTAGATGTGGCACAAAGCCAAAAGTATGGGGCAACCAGTGAGGTTCAAACTCACTATTCAGTCATAATTGATCTAGCAAAACAAGCTTACTCACCACTACATCACATTAAGGTGCCTAAAATGTTTTTCTATGCATAGCTTAGATATAGCACAAGGCTAAAAGTGTGGGGCACCCAGTGAGGATCAAACTCATTACTTATATATAATTGTTCAAATGAGACAAACTCGTTAATCATTACACCATGTCGAAGGACCCAATCACTTACTTTTATGGAGTGCTCAAAAATGGTGGTTGTACATAGAATGACGACACAAATTTGAAATGATAAACATTTTCTTTTCTTCAGGCCATTCTGAAAATGGGATGATTTGCCTTTAGTTCGATACAAAACAGCTGAGAAAAATATATTAACAACTTTCGACATGAATTAAGAATTAAAAAGATACAGAATAAATATGAACAGCTTTTTTAAGTCACTGACTTTCTTTCTTATATCATCACAAGAAATGCCAGCTTAGGGAAAAAGTACAATGATTTATTACTTAAGCGTACACTCAAATACATATAGACACATTTCTTTCTTTCGATTTTGGGTCTTTTGAAGCCTAGAAAGGAGAAATGCATTATCAAATCTATATTCAATGAAATTTTTTACATTTGTCAAACAAATAAATTTGTCAACAAAGAATCAAAAAGAATCTAAAACCTTCAGGTGAATTTGTCTTTAAAGTCATTTTAATCATTACTTATTTGCTGTCAGCAAATCATGCATGAAGCCTGGATAATAGTTAAAATAAAAATTAAATACAAAGAAATGAATTCAAATTTCAAAAGACACAATTTTTAAGTAAAACAGGTTTGCCACTGAACTTGCTATCTATGATGAAGATGCAATCATTTATTCATCTATGCTAACAGTTTCTTCTCTCACACTTCTCACTTGTGGAACTCTTTTAAGACTTGTTGATTCCCAGTCAACTTTGACCTTCAAATATTTAAATGTATTCTTAAAATTCTGTTCTTCACACCTAGTAACTTCCCGCCACCTGCATGTTAGTGGCTCTGTTGTCATGATTAGGGTGAAATTATATAAAATAAATACGTAAAATAACCAAAATACAAATTCTTTTCATTGTGAAAATAGGCATAATGGAAATAAATAAGTAAAAAAATCCCCTCCCCGCAAAAAAAAAAAAGAGTGAAGAAATTAGAAATATCGTCAGGACAATGTTTTTATTTTTAGAAATACAAGAAGTTAGAAATCAAAAGTAATCGTCAGTTGTAGAGGCTTCTTCTGCGGATTGGCATCGAGCGTTGATTTTCGTGTCAACACAAGAAACATCAAATTGGCTACAGGACAGAAGAGATAGCAGCAGCAGCAGCAGCAGAGGAGGAGGAGAAGAAGGAGGAGGAGTAGTAGTAGAAGTGAAAGTAAAAAATCCAAGTGTCAGAGTGAGAGGTGGGGCTGACAGTCTGTCTAGATCAACCATTACCAGGGCCACTTTCTCAAAGCCACCAGCAGTTTTTTTCCTTTTTTTTGGGAGAGGTGGGGGAGTTGTTGGCAAAAAGAGAGAGAGAGAGAGGAAGGGAAAGAGAGAGAATTTAAAATTTTGATGGGTATGAACATCTGCGTTTTAAAACAGAAGGTTTAGTTGTCGTACTTAACAAACTTTCCTTTTTAGTTTTAGTTATGGCAAATCCCCCCACTCACCGACCCAACCAGCATATAAAAAAAAAAAAGATTTATTCAAGCCATACTCGTCTCCATGTTAAAAATGGACCAGCAAGTTTCTCGTCCTCTTCAAGTGAGGAATCTGAACGTGCCAAATGAGGGCCTTTCTGAAAGCTATGATTGTTGCGGCAAACAACAGACTTTGGAAAGATGACTGCAATTTGCATTCAGCAAGCGGCTTCCACATGAAAAGCCAATCAAAATGTTGTCAACTTCAAATCTAAAATGAAATGTACAGCCTGTAGAATCAGCATTACAAAAGTCCTTGCCGGAGGAAATGTCTGGGTTTGAAAGTGCACTAAATGAGTAGCTAGAAATTACTTAAAAAACAAAAATGAAATACCAAAGAGAAAAGAAAAGAGATTTGTATATCCTGTCAAGATTTCTGTTAAAGCAGCCATAGTGGAAAAAAAGATGTTTCCCAAAGATGCCACAGTTGGCAGCCAGAGAAGTGTTGGTAGTAGTAGCAGTAGAGGTGTTGGTGGCAGTCGTGACAATGGCAGTGGAGGTGGAGGTGGTCGTCGTCGTGGTGGTGGTGGAGTGAAAAAGTAGAAAGACAAAGAAAAAGAAACTGGAAGAGGGTGGCAGGGGGGGTTAGGGAAAGAGCTGAGGTCAAGTCACGTGGTCCCTCGTATTTTCTCTATTGTTCGCTGGCCATGCCATTTTTCCAGATCAAAAGGTTTGAAGTCTGAAAAACAAAACAAACAAAAGATGACTAAAAAGAAATCTTTAAATATCAAAACTGTAAACAAACCAATAAAATATCTGATTCAAGTATCGACCACTTCACACTCCTCACCGGTCTTTTGAACAGGAGTAGAGGTTTATCCCTTGTTCCATTTTAGAATTGGGTCTCCAGTTCCTTCTAAAGTCTACTTCAACTCTATACGTCTAATGTGAACTCTGAAATTTTATTCACTAGTTATTTTTTCTCCTCTCCAAATAGGAGTAGATATGTTCGCTTATCATCTGGTTCAGAATCCTCAGTCTTTTGAACAGGAGTAGAGGTTTGTCCCTTGTTTCTTGCTTAGGATTGGGTTTCCAGTTCCTTCTAAAATCTACTTCCAAACTATTATTTTAAACGTCTCTGACTGAACTCTGAAATGCTATTCATTAATTAAATCTTGACCTCTTCAAGTCTAGAGTTAGTCATTATCTTTTCTGCATAGCCCCAAGAACTTCATTTCTTGTCCTTTCTTGCACTCATACAACACATCACTGGAACCCTCTGTCTTGAGTGGCTCTTGGCCTTTGTACTAAGTAAACATTAGTAAAAAAAAAAAAATATCACAAAAAAGATAAATTATTTTATTTTTCCTTTATGAGATAGAAATATTAACTTACTTTCCACCTGTGGATTTGGACTCTTTTCTTTGTACCATGTTGGAGTGGAACCTAGAAAAACAAGCATTAGGTAAACAACAGAAAGATTTAAAGTTTGCAATTGGGGGGGGGGGGACCACAGAGTTTGGCACATTCATCCAGAAAAGATTACAAAATATTTAGTAACATTTTCATTCTCCAATTATAACAATTGAGTCTTGAGAAAATGGCAAAATAAAACAAATACTCACCCTTGTTGCCTCGAGGATGTCTGTTGTCCACGTCATGAGTGACTCTGTTCCAAGCTGAAATCAATAAAGAGAGATTATCAATTCATCAGCAGCATCTTCATCATCACTCCCTGGATTGCTTCTCTCGTTGGCAGTTGGGGACTAATGACAGAAAAAACAGACAACCTCCTTCAGGATGATCTCTCAGTAGTGACTATCAGGAGTTCTGACATTGTCATGCCTGTCCGCTCTTTGAAGTTGTCTGACCCGCTCTTGCATTTCCGTCTGCCTTTAATAGTACCTTGCATGATGGTCTAGCAGAGGCTGTTATGCTGTATGAAGTGGTCAAACCATGCCATCTTTAAATACTTAATAGTGGCAATGAGAGATTCCTGTCGGCCCAAAAGACTTTTAACCATGCTCTGTATATAGTCGTTAATTTTGTCCTCCCGTGTAGGAGATGCAGAGGATTATCAATTGCTCAGGGTTTATTCCCCACTCCCATGACAAACATTAAATGAAACAATGAACTCTCTTTTTATTTAGACATTACATTTCATTCAGCTATTATTGACAAACTAATACTTAATGAAAAAACAAAAAAAATGAGATTCAACTAGATAGATATGAAGAAATTGAGATAGATATAAAGAGATTTAAATTGCTAGATACAAAAAGTTTGAGATAGATATGAATAGATTGTGATAGATACAGATTTAAATAAATAGATACAAAGATTTTGAGATAGATAGCTACAGATTGCAACAGATAGATACAAACTGATAGAGATAGATTAAAAGATAGATAAAAAGGTGTCAATCACATGAGTCAGTCTATTGTTGAACCTTGCAATAGTGAAGGTCAGGTAAAAATAATATGACAAAGTGATGAGAACTTTCATTAAGAAGCAATATAAAAACGGAAAATTTAATTATTTAAATTTGCTTAAAACTGAATCTAGGAATAAATAAAGCAGTTAGCAAACTTACCCTTGTTGTCGCGTGGATGTCTGCTCTCCATATCGTGAGTAACTCTGTTCCAAGCTGAGGGGAAAAAGAAACAACAGATTTAATGGAGGAGAAAGAAAAAATAAAATCAGTGTTAAGAATATTTAAGAATTCATGGGCATTTTTCATAATGAAAGTTGGCTTGAATGGCCACTTTTCTAGATCTATCCTTGGACTTTTGTTGTTTCACATTTTTATAAATGACTTCCTGATGTCATCAATTCTCAACTTGGTATCTATGCTGATGACTCAATTTTCTACTCCCATCTTTATAGTAAGTCTGATCGGTTCAACATGGTCAGATTGGCAGCTGATCTCAAAAAAATGACTGAAAATATTGTTAACTGAGGCAAGGAATGGTTTGTTAATTTTAATGCCTCCAAAACGAAATTGCTCTCTTTTGTCTGAGAGAATCCTTTTTGCCTTCTATCAGTATGGCTTATGATAACCTGTACGAGAGCGACCAATTGCATATTCTTGGGCTATTGTCATTTCAAATGTCCCAAAGATTACCAAGATGTAGACAAAGGAACCTTAATCCTACCACACAGACACCACATCGATTCTTCATAATGGCCGTGAAAGTCAAAAATACTTGAACAAAAATAACAAAATATGAACTTTGCAAAGTTTATCCACAACTTCAAGCACAATACTCAAAACTTTATCCAAAAATTGGAAAATATCATGAAAAATTAAGCAGACAGACCTCGTTGGTACTTTTTAAGCAAACTTATATATATATATATATATATATATATATATATAGAGAGAGAGAGAGAGAGAGAGAGAACATATGAACTTGTTATTTATGGAAACCCGAATATTTGCATGTTTTTCTGAAGAACATATGTACAAATTATTCACTGAAAACTCGATTTGTGTATTTTTTAATAGACCATATTTAAAATATTCTTGTATTATTTTCCTGTTATTTAAAACATATAACAGCCCATTTTTATGGTAAAAATTGGCAGAATTATACATCTACATTGTAAAAAAACAAATGCAAAAAGATGCATAGTGCTTAGGCTTTGTTCTTTGTAAGAGTCTGCGGTCTTAAAAGTGGCTTATGCTAAGTCTGGGGGCGTCATCACAGTTCTGTTTTTAGGAAATGTTTTAAACTTTATATTTTATGTCTTGTTACACATTTTATACAATATTTTCAATAGTTGTATCGATCTCTGCATAATTAAGAATGGTTATTGCATGTATGAAAGAAAATATATGCTAAATGCTTGGTCACCAATACTATTTTTCAAAAATGTTTTTAAAAGGGTCTGAAATGTTTCTAAAGTGTTTAGGATGAAAGTTTAAGGCATATGGGGTTTTAACAATGAAAATAGGTACTTATAAGCATTTTCAGCAGGGTTTACAAGTATTCAAGGATTCTAACTATTTGCTGCCAGTACAGGTCAATAACTCCCATGAATATAGAGGACTCACTGTACTTCCAAAATTTGCAAGAAATTCCAAATTTCCATCATTTCAATTTGATACCAGTCATGGATCATTTCTCTTGGCACTTCCATAAATATCTTTTACACTATTTTCCAAAATTTAAAAACTTCTTTGATGAAAATAACAGTTTATCTTGTCTTATCATCCTATAATAATGGATGAGTTTTCATTGCAGTTACAATCTCATCACAAAACACTTTCAAACAGTGGGAAACTTTTTCTCTCTCAACTGGTTTTAGAAGAACTGTTATTTCTGTTAGCTTTGATAACATAACTTAAATTGATTTTTTTTTTCATGTGCAAAAAGTTGTTTCACTATTTTACATTCTGCTGTCATTTCTTTATCATCAGAATAAAAGAGCAATTCTAAACAAAGCTCAGTTATTCAATTATTGCAAATGAAAAGCAAGTATAAACCATTTTTAGTAACCCAACACTTATTTTCAACAGTATCAAATTTCTTGAATAAAGCTTGATTAGTCCGATTATTGTCAAAAATAACTGCAATTGCATGACCTATCAAATGACTGACGAAATCAACAATATTTCTAACATTCTGAAAGAAAAATTCCAAATTTATTTTAGCAACTGGGATCATCTTAATCAAAAATTGTAGTCCACTAATGTAAACATTTGATCATAATACCCAATACAATTTTTGCTAATTCTTCTTCAGAATCTTTTGCAAAATCAAATAAGTTTCCTCCTTGGTACTGTAAGCTGACTTTAACATAAACTTCAACTAGGATGATACATTTTTTCTGTTCATCTACCATCTAAACACATCACCAAGAAAATTCAGATCATCTACCTTTGACACTTTTGATGTTATATCCACTAATGTTTTCACACTGGGTAATTTGTAATCATCTGGAATTCTTTTATAAAGAGACTGAGATGTGGCAAAATATTTAAATACCTGGACAAGAATTTCCGACTCATAAACTTTTTTGCCAACTATTCATGGTGACATAATTTTGATATGTTTTCTCAAAACCTGTTTCAATTTTCCAAGTTAGCAAGGTAACAAATTGCTTCCTCAATTTGAGACCAATTTTGAAACATATTCATTCTGTTTTTCAATTGGGAAGAATTATGTGTGCATATACCTGCATGGTAACATTTAAATGTCAAGTTTTCAAAAATTTTAAGCAAAAAAAATATTGGAATACCTCCAGTGAAAAAATGAGAAGACTGAATGAACTGTTGATTGTTCAATTTGTAGCAGGTAACTGCTAGCGCCAAATCATGATGGTCAATATCAGAACACATTTCTCAATTCTATCTTTTTCTAAGAAATGTGCAAACATATCATTCTGCACAGACATGGAACTTATTTTTTGTTATCCTTGGTTTTGACTAAAGACTTGGTATCACACTTGATGGCTAATTATTGAATATTGATGGAGGATTTTTCCTGTTCTTTTTCCTTGAACAAACACAGTTTCATAACCAGATGGAAAATGCCTTTCACAAACAATAGTGTCTAGGTGGTTAGGGGTATTATCTCTTGGCATTACTTTTAACCATCTTTCTCTCTCGTTTTGATCTTTTGGGAGATAAAACATCTGGACCGTATTTTGCTTATTATAATTACCTCGACAGGCTGTCACACAACATCTTTAGACTATCTGGAGATAATGTCCAACAGTAGCACTCAAAAAAAAGTTTTTAACAAAATTACAGGTTAAAGTTTTCCCGAATTAAAAGAATTTAAGTTTTATAAATCAAAATAGTGGTTAGTCAGCTTTTTTAAATTTCCACTGTTCACTACGAGTGTAACTTCAATATATATTCCAAATAATCAAGAATATTGTGATGATTTTATTTCATCTGAGATAAAAAGAAAAGAACAATTTTTTGAATGCTGCTGAAATACAAAAAGATATTTTGAGAAAGGTTTCAAAAGTGTTTCAAATTTGCAACTCTGTTCAACGGACATGTTTTTATTGTACAGAAAAATGTTCATACAAAATTATTATATCAAAGTTAATCTGAATATATCAAACAGAATAAAAAATGTGAGAAATTAAAATAATTCTTAATCAATCTGGAACAAGATTGAGAGATTTTAAAATACGGTGGACGGTTAGTTGAAAAAGTGTAATTTTTTAAACTTTCAAACAATATTTCTTAAACTGCTCTGTTATAGGTATGATCTTGATATTGCTGTTATTATGAAGGAAAAAGTTTGTAAAAATTATTTGCTACATTCTAATAAATTTCAATTCAACAAAAATTGCAAATTTATAATAACAGTAGTTCAGCACATTATATCAGTGAGTGTAGTTCAATAAAATTAATAATGGCGGAAAAATAGATCTCAATGAAATTCAATTTTGACTTTTTACAATAAACTCACAAACTTATAATAATCGAAATGTATGATAAAATACAGAACCTCAATTAAAATAAATTTAATGTGTGAGACTTTCCTTTTAGAATGAATTTGCTATGTTTCAGATCAATGAAAGTGTTATGAGCTTAAACATGTGGTGACTGCTACTGATTTCCTAGCCTGTTATAGGTATAGCCTTGGTTGCAATGCAAAATGTGGTTCTTGCTATGGGTTGCAGTAAAAAAAAAAGGTTGAAAAATGCTGTTCTAAGGGTCTTTATCAAGGCAAATGCAAGGATTTCATTTTGTAACAAGTATTTATATACAAGAGCAAAAATGTTATTGATTTTTCAATTTTTGTTAAATTCAGAAACACTCATAAATATTCATCAGGGTAGCCATACTTATCGTCTTCCATAGCTTGCCTGACTTTTCAACTAACCTGGTGAATAATTATGAGCATTCTTAAATTTTAATATTTTGAAAAACCAATAACATTTTTGCTCTTGTATATAAATAATTGTTACAAAATAAATTCTTGCATTTGCCTTGATAAAGTCGCTGAGAGGATGAGATGCATTGGCTAAAATAAGCTTTCCAGAAAAAATATATATATATATATATATATATATATATATATAAAAGTTTAAAACATTTTAAAAAAAAACAGAACTGTGATGATGCACCCAGACTTAGCATAAGCCACTTTAAAAACCCCAGCCGCAGCTCCTAACAAAGAACAAAGCCCAAGCACTCGCATGTTTTTTGCATTTGTTTTTTACAATGAAGATGTACAATTCTGCCAATTTTACCATGAAAAATGGACTGTTATATGTTTTAATTTACTTAAATAACAGGAAAATAATACAAGAATATTTTAAATATGTTCTATTGAAAAAATACATGAATCAAGTTCTCAGCAAATAATTTGTACATATGTTCTTCAGAAAAACATGCAAATATTAGGGGGTTCTGCAAATAACAAGTACATATGTTCTAAAGAAAAAACCATGAATGCTGAAATGCAAATAGGCGGGGACTCATTGTATGGCAAAACAAATGAGAGGAGAGCAAAGAAAGAGAATAAAATCCTTCACAAGAGACATTAGTATGGCTATTAAGCATATACATGTAATGGTTTAATTGATATTTACAGACAGTAGGTTCAATTTTGTCATTCTTGGAGAATTTACTACTGACTATATTGAAACTGAATTTGATAAATTGAGACAAGGTTATGGTGGTACTTATTTTATTACTGTACAAAATGCTATTCAGAAATTTCATATACAAAAAACAAAATTACTTCTTCGGTTGAAAGTAGATGTTAGAGAGTATAGACGTGATAATTGCTCAAAATGTGGATGGATGAATTGACATGTCAAACATTTGATCATCTGCCAGACCTAGAAACTGGTACATCACATGAAAAGATTGTCTTACAGAGGAGGAAATATTCAATGATAATGCTTTTTATTATCCTGAGTATGGAAGTTTTTTGATTGTGGGGATTTAAAAGTTCCACTGGATACCACTGTTCAGTGGGTGTTTTTCTCTTTTATAATGTTCAATGCTGTCAAATCAAAGGTTTGCAGAAATTCCTTAACAAAAATCTTCATATTAGTGAGTCTGAAAGGGCATCATTTCAAGACAAAGAGAGTGCATGGAACAAACTATATTTCTGTGCTTGATATCATCAACTGGTGTGGATCCTTTTTTTTTTTTACTACAATATACAAATTATCTTTTTACACAAGTACAAATTCTCTAAAAAAAATCTCACATTGAAATAAAAATAAATCCTTGAAATATGCATTTGCATTTGTTTATTCAAAGTTACAAGTCTCTTCATTTATTGGAATTCGCTAATCTTCAAATTTACCCATTAGTTCATTGTGGTACTTGTTTTGGTATGTAAGACAAATAAAAACTTCAAAGTCATCTCATAGAGGAAATTTCCCTCTGTTTGCAACTGCTATGTCAATTATCTAAGAAAATTCACATAGTAAGAGACCCCAGTTGCATGATCGCCTGACCAGCTATAAATATGGCCTCGATTACGACCCATCATACCTACATGTAATAAATCTGCTCATAAGGTTTATTTATTTAGCATCGACAATTTATAGATATATATATTTATTATGATCCACACATATTGGAATCACATGAATCTATTTGTATTATCCATTTGTATGAATATAAAATGATTAGTTTTAGAAAAATATATTTAAAGGAAATTCTGACACAAAGGTAAAGTAAATAAAATTTGAAAAAAAAAAAAAGGCCATTTAATGAGATGGATGCACTTGTTTGTTCATAAGCAGCTGAATCCTATTGGGAACACAAAAAGACAATGCTACATGCATATCAGGTGCAGTGTCAAGCCCGTTTCCATTTCTCTTATTAAATTGAGTTAATGTGGAAAATCCCAGTTCACTCAAGTAAGTAGTTATAAAAGGCAATAGCAATATAAGAGCCTTTTTGCTCAATATTTGAAATTCCCCTTTGTTCTTAAACCAAAACAAAATAGATAAACTCAATGAGAACAGACTATATATATATATATATATATATATATATATATATATATATATATAATATTATATTTTAAAAATAAAATATAATACAAGATGACCTCGGTGAAAAACTAGCGATGATTTATGAGTGCTGTTCAAAATTTAGAGTTATGCTCTGCACTTTGCCCTCACTTGTGATTTCTTTCTTTCTTTTTTTGTCACAACCCATTTTATTTATCTTGTGACCCAGAGTTTGAAAAATTCCACCTTAGAGGATGGGACATATCAGCTCAGTTAAGTTTTCCTTTTGTCTTTATTCATATTGTCCTTTTACAAATGTACTGTATCTGAAATTTCTATATATATATATATTCTGAAAAAAATCAGCTTACAGCCAATGTTATAGCATCTGGTATTCTGAAGTGGCTAACCCTCGAGGTACTGACCAGGGTCCACATTGTTTAATTTCAGTGATGATGCTAAAACCAATGTTTCAAAGTGATATGGCCGTAAGGCTGTAGTTATAAAAAGCCATGATTAAGTCATGAATATTATGTAGAACACTTTTATGTTTTCTGTCTGGGAGATTGAGTTTTCAGTGTTACTAAATGTTACATTTTTCTCGATTTGTGTAAGAAAAAAAGCAATCTATTGGTCTCAATACGAAAGAATCTCATTTGTTAGTCGTTTTCAACCCATAGATGGAAATGTGAGGAACAATGGCCATAAAAGTGTACATCAGAAGATATTACATCAACCTGTTTTATTGAGATAAAAGACCAATTCCTGTTTATTTCTACCACAAAAATGTTTCAATGTTGGGTAACTACTTACCATCTGTTAAATATTTTACAATCTCCTCGTGTTGTGGAGATTGTGGGTCTGATGAATAACTGTTGGGCCGATGTACACTGCTGACTGGCCGCTTACCATTAAACACTGACTTTGGAGAACTGGAAGGAAAGAGAATAAATAAAAAAAGGAAAGAAAGGAAGAAGCAAATAAATCAAAAGAAGAGAAAGAGTCAGCAGCGACCAGTAGAGCTGTAGAGTAGAGCAAGTTGATTTTTCACTTCTTTTTTAGAAAATCGACATTGCACTCAGGGTGAAAGCTGAGGTTTGATTCGATAAAGACTGACACTAAAAATTAAATTCATAATTCTTAACAATTTTGGAGTAGATAGTTTTAAAGATCATCTGAAAAACAATGTACAGAAATACTTAATTTCTGCAGGTTTTTTGCTTACAAACTGACTTCATAATTTTCCTATTTCAAGAATAAATCCAAATAAAGTTGATATTTTTTGTATTAGATACACTGAATGGAAAATATATTCAAACCAGAATTCTAATTACAAATTACCACAAGCAAAATCAGCATTTTTTTTACTGTAATCAATAAGTAAAAACTATGTAAAAAAAAATTGTAAAAGATTACAAAAAAAAAAAGGCTACTTAATGAATAAGATTTGTTAAATCATTTGATAGACCATAATTAATAAAAACAAAATATAGATAAAAGTATATATAACACCATAATACTGTTAGGTACAAATTATAAGACAAACTGTTTTAAATTTGCATTGTTTATTGAAAATGAACTAAAACTACTACAATGTATAACATATTACATCATAATAGAGCTAAATTGTTCCATATAATTTCCCTTTGAAGTAAATGAAAGTCTTATTTGATGTCACAATGATCTAGTAATAATGTCCTTGTACCTTGTCCATATACAATTTGTAAAACTTCAGTAAATTATAAATTTTATAAGGCTGTGCTCTAAGGGTTTCACTGATCACCAGAATGAAATTCCAACACTACAATTTCGAAACTCAGCTTAATATTTAAACACATTTCCTTAAAAAACAGTAACAATTTGGAAAAAAATATTTTGTGTCATTATTTATCAAGTGAAACACCAACTTTTAAATTGAGTGCAATAACATGCTTCCAAAATCAACCTGCCCTACTGTAGAGTTGATGTACAGTAATTTTGGCTATCAAATATAATGGTCAGAGATGCAGAAGGCAAATGATTCTTCTTCTTCATTTGCTTTGTCTCCCCAGGACGTTACTGATCATGGCTCTCCAAGGACTAGTTATATTCCATCACCGCAGGTTGAACCAAACTATTTACATTCCAGACCCCAAACTAACACCAGTCACAATGAACAAAGAGGCACCATGCCTTGAGAAAATATTTGGTCTCAAACTGACACCTGATTTGAAGTCGAACTCACACATTCAATTAAAGATGCAGGTAAAGTGGTTGACTCTGTACCACTCCAGTAAGTACCTGACTCCTCATGCTATTCTCTACATTTATAAGAGCCAGATCAGGCCGAAAATGGAGTACTGTTGTCATATTTGGGTGGGAGTTGCCCAGTTCTCACTTTCCAGCCTTGACAGAGTTCAAAAATGTCTCGGAGTCCTTGTGGGTGACAAATTATTCTCCACACGCCAACTTCTCTTTCTCAGGTGGGATATGGTGAATCTCTCACTGCTCTATCACTACTTCCATGAAAAGGGGTCAGATGAACTACATTTCTTGGTCCAGCCAGGTCTAAGCTTTGCTGCTAGGACCAGCCATGTCACTTACATTGTAGCAAACCATCTACATTCTATTTGTATTCTATCAGTGAGAAGTTCCACTCAAACAGCTTCTTCTCACGAACAAGTGATCTGGGGAACAGACTCCATCGCATAGCACCCACATGTGCTTTCCAAAAACCTCACTCTATAAAATAGGGTCAAGCTTTCTGTTTGGTTGTTCCAACTCAGCACAAGACTGACTTGAGTGCAACTATTGTAATGATGATTAATACTGACTTACCCTAATTTTTGAACAAGGAAAAAGAAAACGGACATCCCATAACAATGTTTAACCCTTCCAACGATAGATTAAGTAGAAACTTTCCTTTGGTTGTTTCAACTTGGTGCAAGGCTGACTTGAGTTTGACTAAGAATATAAGATTTATACTTACCTATCTTAAATTCTGGACCAGAAAGAAAACCAATATACTTAAGAGACATTGAAAATTTTTTCATTACAATCAACATAAAAAGAATAAACGTTCAGAGTAGAAAGTCAAGTTTTTAGATGCTTCAATCTTTGTTGACATATTGGACATGCACCCACATAAAATACACACAAACCCTACAACCTTTGTAAGTTGTATACCCTACAAACCTTTCTGCTAAAGATTAATTACATTGTTCTAGAGTTGTCTTCCTTTTGGTGGCATGCTGGTTAAGGAGCAAATTCAGTATAATATACTTTTAAAGAATATGAAACATAATTTTGGCAACTGAACCACAAGATTTACTCTGTTTCAACTTATGACCACAGAATCCAAATAAGGATAGAAATTAAGTTCGTATATTCAGAACAAATATGCAAAATTGATTTCAACGAATGTAGTTGCCATCAACAACTTCTTTTTTCTTATCCACAATTTTATGCAAAAAAAATTCTACAGAAAAGTTTTTGAGTTATACTTTTTGCATCAAGAGATGATAGGCTTATCAAATCAACACACTGCGAACAGTTTTGAGCCGCATTAAAATAAGAATTAATTCTCTCAGCCTCACTTACAAATTTCATCCTCTTCATCGTCAATACCTCAACTGCTTTCAGTTGTCAGGGGGAAACTGAGAGCAGAAGAAACAGACGGATTTTTCTTCCTCATAATCTTTTCAGTAGGCTTTCAGATAGCTTGGCAGCACCCATCTCCTCGACCAACAAATATGGCATAGGTGTGGTAGATAGTCGCAAAGAACCCTGCTGTGAACAAGTCAAAGTCCTGGATTCGGTCTGTGCTCAACTGAGCAGCTTATTTTTCATTCCAGTTTTTGACCACATAAATTAGTGATAGTTTAAAAAAAAAAAAAATCTATGCACTTTGATTAAATTGCAAATGACAAATCCAACAAGACAAGTAAGACATTATGGCCTCGGGTAAGTATCTTGGTCCTATTTCATCACAGTGAGTTGTCCTTGGTTCATACACTAGACCCTCAGGTTTTGAATTCAGATTTGTTCATCACCTAGACCAGTTGCCACCCAAGGCTATAGGACCCAGGCTAGGAAAATTTACTAACCTTCAAACTGTCTCAAGGGTACAAAATCTAATTTTGGAATTCACTGATTCAAATAGATAAATCTTCAATCAGCATGGCTGATGCTAACCCCTAGGAGAGTAATCCATTGCATTTTCTCAGGCTAATGTTTTCTGCTGATATGAAGTGGAAAGAGTATATTGAATCACCTGCTAAGTTTGCATCTAGAAAAGTTGATTCACCGTGTTGCGCTAGAGAATTTTTCACACCAGAATCTATCTTACATATTTATAAAACTACCATTCATCCGAGCTTTGAATACATATGTTCCAATGTTGCAGCTATATATTTAAAGATTCTTGATAAAATCCTAAGAAGAATCAGCAATGTTACTGGTCCTGATCAGGCATCTTGGTTTCAGTCACTTTCACATTGCCGTAATGTAGCTTCCATGTGCCTTTTCTATAAATTCTTTCATGGTAATTGTTCTGATGAACTTTCCTCTATGGTACCCTGACTTTATGAATTTAAGCACAATATTAGATTGGCAGCAAAGTCTCATCATTTTGCAGTTAAAATGACTGAATGTAGCTGTAAGTTCTATGCTAACAGTTTCTTCTCTCGCACTTCTCACTTGTGGAACTCTCTTCCGCTATCTTTCAACAATAAATTTGTATCCACTTCTGCCAATACATAATGAGAGACTAGCATGTCAAGAAATGCCAAGTCTTGCAGTTACATTGTTTAAAATCTTTTTAAGTGACCTCAACGTTTTCCACTGACATAAAGTTGAATGACTATATCAAGTCAATTGCTACAATGAGGGTTCGTTCACTGTGTCATGCCAAAAAGTTTTTTTAGCATCAGAATCCATCTTGCACAGTTATAAACCTACCATTCATCTATCTATTGAATACTGTTGCTATATCTGATCTGGTGCTCTTGCTGTGCAACTTGAAATTCTTGACAAAATCCAAAGAAGGGTCTGTAATACAATCAATTCTGACCAGGCATCCTGTCTCCAGTTATTTCCTCTTCAATGTGACATGGCTTCCCTCTGTCTGTTCTACAAATATTTTCATTACAACTACTTGAATGAACTTTAAGAATTTAGGCATGCTTCAAGATTGGCAATGAGGACACATCATTTTACTGTTGAACTAATGAGACACCACTTCAAAAAACCATTTTCTTGTTTGGAAGTGTCTCGATCAGCAAGAAGTTTTTACAATCCTTTATATCTCCTGAAAAGGACTTATGCCCCCACCACCCTGTGCCAAAGGATGACATTTTTTTTCTAATTTAGATGATGCAGCATCATGATTGCAATTCAGTATTCATCAACAAAACTGAAATGTTACAAGGAATCTCCACTGATTTCTGAATCGCCTTAAAAGAGCAAATCCCCAAAACCATGTTTGTATTTTTTAAGACTGACAACTGAATGCTAAACAACAACTTCCTTGTCAAGATACACTTCAAATCAGGTTTATTTGGTTGAAATCCCCTCTCCTTTAAAAACTAAAAGTATGCCTGATGATCAACCTGAAATGAATTCAAAAATGTCTCAAATAGAAAAATGGTGCCAACTGTTTGCAATTCCAAATGTTTCTATCAGAAAAAAGCATCAAGTTAGGAAAAAAATGCAGAAAAAGATGGTAATATTGATCTCTTGCATCATCAAGTAGAGAGAAAGAAAGAGACTGGAATTTCTCAATGTTAACATATAAACTGGTCTCTTCAATTCCCCACTGAGGCTTACCTTACCTCATAACTGTTGTCTACAAATTTTTTGATGCTTGCTGCATTAGGAAACACATTTAAAGCAAAATGGCTGTGCTGTGGATTAAAGAAAGGAAAACTAATCATAAAATGACTAAACAGCCAAGCAAGGTAGTAAAATCACTAAGACACAAGGGGTTCCTAGGTGAGAAAGAATTAACAAAACAGAAACATTACTAAGGAGCAAGGAAAGAAGAGTAAATTGACACTGAATTTAAATTTTTGAAGACTAAAGTTGACTGGGAAGCATGGAGCCAGAAGTGTGTTTCACAAACAAGAAAAGAAACTGTTATCACAGAACTTATGGTTACATCTAGCCTAAATTTTTGTAGTTGGGTCACCAGGTAAAAATAACTTCATCCAAGCAGTTGCCATAAAAATATTTGTAGAACAGACAGAGGGAAGCCATGTCACGTTGATGAGGAAATAACTAGAGATAAGATGCCTGGTCAGAATTGATTGTATTATAGACCCTTCTTTGGATTTTGTCAAGAATCTAAAGATGCACAGCAGGAGCACCAGATCAGATATAGCAACAGTATTCAATAGATAGATGAATAGTAAATTTATATCTGTGCAAGATGGATTCTTGTTATATTCTGTGCTAATAGGAATATATACTTGAAAAACAAGGGGAATAAATAAGTAAAGGTTTATTGTAAAAACCAGCATAATAAGAATAAAGGGAACGGTTATGCACATTGCAAGTCAATCCAGTAGTGATTGCTACTATTGCAAAGTCAGTAGTTCTCGTGTCAGTCTGAGTCGTACTCAAAAGATCCCAGCTAGACTCTGTAGTCCATTGACTTACAGCTGCTTATATGTAGTTACTACCTATAGTGTAGTCACTCATGGGGGTGACAGGTTATTCCATTACATCACCCGCACCGTTATTTCAAACGTGTCATACAGGACATCCATCGGAGTTTCTTCATCATCCTGTTGAACAATTTCAGAGTTATCTTGGTTTTAAATGGTTTACGTGCCTTTTGCCTACACATCTCTTTTCTTTCACTGTATAGATTACTTTTCCAATTCTATCTGAAATTATTCCATCCTCCCAAACACATTTTCCACCTCAGTAGTTCTTGAAGAAAACTTTGTCACCAGGCGTTTACTTCTTTGCACAGAAATTCTCTTTCTTATGCATTTTCGATTTTTGGACAAGGCAACAATTTGTTGAATATTGATATTATCTTTCTCACAAACATCAGTTCCGCAGGTGATGATTTTGCTGTATTGTTTGCATTTGGTGTTATCCTGTATACTGCTAAGAATTTCTGTATAGCTTTCTCTTCTGTGTCTACCCCTTGATTTTTTCTTTAATGCTCGTTTGAATGTGTCCACAAATTTTTCTGCTTGTCCATTTGACCTTGGGTGTTAAATCGGGGGTTGTGACATGTTTAATGTCCAACAAAGTACAATATTCTTTGAATTCTTTACCTGTAAATGCAGTTCTGTTATGACTGACCAATATCTGAGGAACTCTGGAGTTGCTGCAAACTTCATCTAAGACACTAATAGTATTTCTAGAAGTTGGGTGTTTGTATTTAAAAACTTTTGGCCACTTCGAGAAACTATCCACCATCATCAGGTAATAATACCCATTAAGTGCTCCTGCATAATCAATGTGTAGACGTGTCCAGGTGATATCTGTTTGTGGCCATGGTTGGGTTTTAACTGGCGAGGCTCTTGCAGATAACTGACACCCTCAGCAATTTTTCACAAAATTTTCGATGTCTATATCCATTTGTGGCCAGAAAACATAACTTCTCATTAGAGATTTCATATGAGATATGTCAGTCTGACCCATATGAAATTCTTTTAAGATCTTTTTATATAATGCCAGTGGCATCACCACCCTGTCTGCATACATTAGCGTATTTTCACTGATTGAATAAGGAGAAATTCTTATTCCCTTTTTATTTCTTTCATTTCTACTGGCTTGTATTTTCATATATTTAATAAAATTATCATTTTCTGCTGCTTTCCAAACAGTATTAAACAGCAAATGCAATATTTCTTGTTTGTCCGTTAAAGCCGCAATTACACATTCTTCCAAAGTTTCATTATGTTTTGGAATCAACCTCGATAGTCCATCAGCATGACCCAAATTTTTAGAGGAGATGTACTCCATCTTAAAATTGTAATTCAATAGTGATCAGTTTGCAGTATGAGTTGATCCAAAAATGGTCAATAACATCTTATCGTCAGTTTCCTGTGTAAACACTCTACCGTGAAAAAAAAAACGATTTTTTAACTGCTAAAATGATTGCTAAGATTTCCTTTTCAATCTGACAAAAGAGTCCTTGAAGCATGCACGATTGGTTTTGTTGAACCATCTTCGTATTTGTGAAGTACCACTGCTCCGATTCCATATTCACTAGCATCAGAAGCTACAACTATTTCTTTTTCTAGATCATAGTGCGCCAATACTAAATCAATCCGTTAACAGTTTCTAATTTTTTGAAAAGTTTTTTCACAGTCTTTGGACCAACACCATTTAATCCCCTTTTTCAACAATTTGTTTAATGGTGCTCTTAATTCATACATTCTTGGAATGTATATTGCATAGTATTGTGCCAAACCTAAAAATGATTGCAATTTTGCGAACCCTAATTTTGCCATGTTATCTGGGGCAGGCATATTTCGTATGGCTTCAGTCCTCCGTGGATCTGGTTTTCTGCATTCTTTATCCACAATCTGCCCAAAATACTTAATTTTTTCCATAAAAAACTCACATTTTTCGGGGTTCACTTTGAATCTGAATTCTTCTATTCTCTTGAAGATAGCCTTTATGATTTTTATATTCATCCATATTTTTACTTTTCACAAAAATGTCATCCAGATAAGCAATGGCAAATTCTAACCCTGCAAGCATTGTATCCATGATTTGTTGAAAAAGTGAGAGTGCAACCTTTAAACCAAAAGGAAATCAGTTTAGTTTAAATAATCATTTATGTCTGTTGCCAGATACTTGGAATACTCTTCGTTAACTTTGACTTGCAAGTATGCATCTGACAAATCTATTTTAGAGTATATTTTACACACATTTAATTTTGAGAAAATGTCCTCGGGTCAGGGAAGTGGGTAACTGAGGTCTTTTAGACAGTCATTTAAACCTATCGAAAAACCTGCACATACTCTAATTCTATTATTATTTTTTTTTAAACATGCGATGCCCAATCTGAGTGATCCACTCTCGAAATAACAGCTAATTTTTACAATCTTTCTAGTTCTTCATTAATAGCATCTAATGAAGAAAATGGAACATTCCTTTTAGGTCTGAAAATCAGCGTAACATTTTCTTTAATTTCAAATTTTACCTCCATTTTCAAACACATACCCAATCCTTCAGAGAAAAGTCTGGGAAATTCTTCATTCAAATCGTGTATGAATTTTTCTGTTTATGGACAATTCCCATAAATTAAATAGCACGATCCAAACTATGCTGAAAATGCAGGAGTTGTTCCCTTTATGTATGTAGACTTTTGACCTGAAAGTCTTATCACGAAACGAAATGTTACACTTAGTTCACCCCTAAATTTGAGTGTTTTTCCTGCAATACCTCTGGCAATTTTGTTTGTGTCAGTCAATTTCAGTCAACCTATTTTCCTCCATATCTATTCGTCAATTATACTAATATTGGAACCTGAATCCAAGAGAAATGTTACTGTATATCCATTTATACGTGCATCAACATATTTTAGTTTCTCGTCATTCTCAAATTCCTTTCTGGAGAGAATCACATTCACTTTTTCACTGATCTTTTTCTTTCTTTTATAGCACTGGAAACCTTTACGTCCCTTATGGCCACATTCAAAACATACTTTGTTTTTATAACAGCAATTATTTTTTGTGTGATTAAATCCTCCGGAACATTCACATTTCTCTTTGTTCTTCATGTTTGGGATCTTATTTGCTTTTACTTGCTGAACTTTGAAAACATTCTTTTCCTCTATCCGAGTATTATTTTGTTTTACGTTAATAACATGCTGGCACTCTTCAGTAACTTTTTGCAAAGTAATCTCATTGTCTTTTTCAATCATAGTAAGAATTCACGACCTGATATCCTTGTCCTTGGGAGCTGTTAGTCCCTGAACAAATATTAGACATTTGAATAAATCTTTCGTATCATCTGAAATATACCAGGAAGGTAATCCCATTGTCCGGGTCATAATGAAATTCTGTTAACAAATTTGCAATACCTTCAGCAGAAAAAAAAATATTTTTTTGTTCTCTGGTTTTCATTATTAATTTTTCAAAAAGTTGTGACTGTTGTTGTTGGTTTTGCAACTGTTGTATTTGCTGTTGTTGAACACTAGTGCACAACAGTTTTGTAAGCTCTGTTAATTGTTCCATACTTTAACTCAACAAGTCCTTCAGAACAACGAACGATAGACAAGAAAAAATAAAAATAAAAAATACACAACCTTCGCTTTTTGCCTTCCAATAAACTCAAATTACTTGGGTAAAAAACACTTTTGGATTTTTGGGGTTTTTTTTTTATGTTAATGGCCTGGGTTCCAATCTGTGCTATGAATTGTTACATTATTTTTTTTTTAAACAAAGAATACAACAAAAATATTCTTACTTTTAAAAAATTTTAAGTGATAAATCTTGTAAAATGTTTCAATATCCTAAGGTGTTGTCTTACTTCAAAACTCCAGTAAACCAAACGTATAGACGACAAATACTTTTCTTCTTGTGAATTTGTTTCGGGGTCACTAACATTTAGTGTTTTTGTATGTGAATTCGATTCAACAATCCTCGTCGCCACTGTTATATTCCATCTAATAGGAATATATACTTGAAAAACAAGGGGAATAAATACAAACATGGTTTATTGTAAAAACCATTAGAATAAGAATAAAGGAAATGGTTGTGCACAAGGTCGTCGCAAGTCAATCCAGTAGTGAGTTCTACTATTGGAAAGTCAGTAGTTCTCATGTCAGTCTGAGTCATACTCAACAGATCCCAGCTAGACTCCCATGGTCCGTTGACTTACATCTATGTAGTTACTACTTATAGTGTAGTCACTCATGGGAGTGACAGGTTATTCCATTACATCAAATGATGATAAAAAAAACTTTTTGGCATGACACAGTGAACCAACCCTCATTGTAGCAATTGACTTGATATAGTCACTCAAATTTATATCAGTGGAAAACGTTGAGGTCACTTAAAAAGATTTTAAACAATGTAACTGCAAGACTTGGCATTTCTTGACATGCTAGTCTCTCATTATGTATTGGCAGAAGTGGATACAAATTTATTGTTGAAAGATAGCAGAAGGAAGTTCCACAAGTGAGAAGTGCGAGAGAAGAAACTGTTAGCATAGAACTTACAGCTACATTCAGTCATTTTAACTGCAAAATGATGTGACCTTGCTGCCAATCTAATATTGTGCTTAAATTCATAAAGTCAGGGTACCATAGAGGAAAGTTCATCCGAACAATTACCATGAAAGAATTTATAGAAAAGGCACATGGAAGCTACATTATGGAAATGGGAAAGTGACTGAAACCAAGATGCCAGATCAGAACTAGTAACATTGCTGATTCTTTGGATTTTATCAAGAATCTTTAAATATGTAGCTGCAACATTGGACCATAAGTAGCAGCAGTATTCAAAACAAGGACAAATGATAGTCTTATAAATAAGTACAAGAGAGTTGGGTGAAAAAATTGTCTTCTTGCTTCTCAGTCAACTTTGATCTTCAAAAATTTAAATGCAATGTCAATTATTATCTTCTATCTTTATAATTGGTGTTCTTTACTGTTTTAATAGCATATTTTTCTTATATTCTCTAATAGTCAATAACGCCTTGCATCTTAGTGGCTTTATTGTCTTGCTTGGGATGAAATGATTAAAAAAAAACTATTGCAAGACAAGCAGCAACAAGTGGCATCAAATCAGCAGTGGTCCTAATACTACAGAAATTCTTGGCCCAATAGACAAGCTACAAAAATGTTTGATATGGAAAAAAAAATAAATGGTTAAGAATTACTAAATAATAAAGAACAAAATTTCTTTATTATTAGAAAATTCATTTTACAAAATGGATGCCTTAATGGATTCTTTACATTAAAAACAAAACATTCCCCAAATTTTTTCTTCAAAATGCCAAATAAAAAGTAAAGTTGAAATTTTAAGTTTCTTATATTCATTCAAATGATTTTTGTTAGCATCTGGTTTTTCCTTTTTTTTTTTTGTAAAAATAGCTAAATTTATTTTCTGGCTTTAATTCTTAATACATACACTACAGTTCAAAAGTTTGTAACCACCCCACAGAATTAACATGGGATAAACTTAACAGAAGAGTGAAAAAAAAATGAAAAAGTGCTCTTAAAGTCATTGAAAAAAGAATGGAATCAATTATCAAAATGATATTTTGAGAAACTTTTGCAACAAATGCCAAAAATTTGTGCTACTGCAATGAAGCCTAAAAGAGGATATTTTGATGAGAGCAAAATTTAATCATAAAATGCTTTTTTTTCTTTTTGTCATAATAAATTTTTTAATAAAAAATCATGTCTCCCTTTTTTTTTTCAACCATGTATAATAATTTTCTATTATTTTAAGTACAAAACATCTACTTTTTGGGCCAATTTAAAAAATTACCAGGGGTGGCCTCAAACTTTTGAACACTAATGTATATCCAAGCAAAATATAACCAATTGAAAAACAATATTATTGAAACGAAAAAGAAAATAATCAGTTTTCACTTGACTTTCTTTGAAAATAAATAGTATCCTCTGTTGAGGAATTGAGCAAAGAACAATAAACTTCAAACCTGTTATCTTTTGAGTTAGTTGGCATGACTTTCTTTCAAAGCTGACAAATATTCACCATTTGTCACCATATTCAGACAAGACTGAAGCCTGTTACCAACACAAAAAATAAACTCTAGGTTGACATCTTATTTTGAATGAAAGATCCTTTCTTCCTCAAACAAGGTCCACTAAATGGACAACATCCAAATCAATCTTAGGTTTGTTGTTTTATGGCAAAATGAAAAAAAAACCTATCTATTTTGTTTGAGTCATACTCTGCTGAAAATCTGCTGATTTAGACACCATATCAAATATTAATACAATAAATAAACACACAAGCAATGAATGAGATGGAAAATGAAGACAAAAAAAACAATACACACTCAGACACAAAACACTGAAGGTATAATATGTATAATATATATATAAATATATAGATATATATAACACATACTTAAGAGTCTGGGGACACTCCTTTTCATGTAAGGCTGCCGCACTATGGAACTGCCTAGCAGTATATCTAAGAGAGAGAGAGAGATAAAAGACGCCAATAAGGACAAATGACAATATCAGTTTTTGTAATTGTGAGATGATGATATAAAAAAGTGGAGGAAAAAAATGCAATTATTAAAAGAAAAACATGATAAAAGAATACTTCTAAAATCAAAAACAAAACAATGCAAAAACAGGAAGTGAAAATATATAAAAAATAACAAAAATAAAAAAAAACTTGGAGGAGAGACAATTAGAAAACAAGAATAATTTACTATTAGTAAATTGGCTCTGTTGGGGAGGTTCGGGTTATGGCAACAATTCATTACTTGAGGCAGGTTTTTAATAAAAAGAAATGTTAGGAAAAAGAAACATAAAACAGTTGTAAGATAAAAAATAGTTTGTTTTTTTTTTAAGATGGTGATATTGAAAAAAAGTTCATTTAATCAGGTCATCTTCATCTTTACAAGAAAATGACTTACCCCCAAAGATAAAGAGAATATTTAACATCTCAAATATGAAAACTTGATAGTAATGCTAACATTTTTACACTATTTATTAATAAAAAAAAATAAAAGGAAAATTATGGCTTTAACCTACAAAATTATGGCAAAGCAAAAAGAAAAAAATGACAGACTTTTTATTTACCTAGTTTTATGTCTGGGAATTTTAATATTTTCTTTAAAAACTTCATACAAAAATTAAATTTGCCTGATTTTTGTAAAAAAATAAAGCTAACAAAAACAGCAATAAGTAATGAGGAAGAAACACTTTTAATTTTTTGTAAAGAGAGCAAAAATTATTGGGATTTATTAGATGCAATCTGAAATTCTTTAATTAACTTCTCTGACAAAAATAGGAATCATTACATTGCTCAGTATTCAAAATTGATGCCAAAATAATTCACAGTTAATATACAGACAGAGTGTGGCAGAAATACTTCCCACATAATAGTAAAACATTAGTGGCCACAGTGTCTTCATCTAATGTCTTACCATTATGTGCAAAGTATAAATGATGAGTAGTTCTGCTGCACCATGTACATTGGCAAAAAAGAAAAATACTGTCCTTTCCCGGCTTCCTCCCATTTTTAGGCACTTCATGAACAAAGGATTTATAAAGTCAAAAAAATAAATTAAATCCATAAAATGAAGATTTCGTTAATTCTCTTTTTTTTGCATTAAAATGAAGAAGCAAAAAAAAAAAAAAACTCATTTTTTGTTTGTAAATAAAATACTTGCCACTGTTTTTTTTGTTTTTTACTTTTTTATTAACCACAAAAAAACCAAACAGCTGATGCTGACAAAAAATAACTTTACATCCGAAAAAAAGCAAAAGCCAAAAACAGAAAACAAAAAATCATCTGCACAAGATACAAAAATGCAAAAAATGAATCAAAATCATTCATTTGAAAAGAAAAAAAAAAAGAAAAAAAAAGAAATAAACTGAAAATAATAAACACAAACATGAAAATAAACACTCGCCATTCTTTACAAAAAGAAGGAACAAAAATAGATTAGATTTTTTTGTAAAAAAAAACAAACATTTATTTTAGAAAAAAAAATGTTAAAAGGTTGGGGGGGCTGTGGTTCCCTTTGCAGCCATTTTAACTCAAAGTTGCCTGGTCACAAAATGGGGTTTGGTTTTCAATATAATCGCTTATACATTTTGATCCCCGACTTTGTGGTCGTCTAATGCCATTTCTTCGGGTAACGAACAACTAGAGAGTAACAAATGCAGAAAAGCGATTGGAAAGGGGGGGGGGACGGAAAGGAGGGAATTAAATTTTTTTTTTAAATAAATAAACAAACGAGAATTATCGACATTTTCGATCTTTAATAAAGAAAATAGTTTGGAAGAAAAAATTGAAAGAAAAAGTTCGATTGTTATTTATTTTGTTTTCGGTTTTTTTTTCCTTCTTTTCTGCAAGGAGGAAGTTGATGGGTGGGGGGCAAATGCAACGAGTTTTGTTATTCAGAAGGAAGACGAGCGAGAAGACGGCCGGGGAGAGAAAACCGTTCATTATTATTAGTATTATTTCCTACGAAAGAAAAAGAAAAGAAATTATTTAATTGCACACACGAAGAAAGAAAGAAAAGAACAGACAGGACGGCCACAAAGTGGAGGATAAGTTTACCCTAAAAGCCAAGTTGGAAACTGATCCCTCATTAAATGGCCAGGCACAAAGGTGGGGAGGCTGTTTAAAATCCCGCATTTTTTTTTTTTGCTTTTAATTGGAATCAACGTTAATTAAAATTGATTAACTCTAACTAAAATAGTAATGGAGCTTGTCCGTTTACTTTTGCAGACTGAATTCTCGTTTCGTTTCGTTCACGTCGTTCCTTTCCCACATTTCGAGTTTTCATCAGAAGAACTACTGGCTACCCCCCCCACACACACACACACACATATATACCTTTTTTCTCTCTCGCATCTTCGTCCCTTATTTTAGCTTTTTTTTTTTTTCTTTACTATTATTAGAGTTAACTTTGGGGGGGACAATCAAATTAAATTAAAAGATACAATTATTAACAATTCAAAATAAAATAAACGTCGTTTTTGGAATTTGGTCACTGAATCCTTGATGGACCCATCGGTAACTAGGTCCCTGGGTCAGGATGACAAGAATTAGCAAACTATGAAGTTGCTCTTAAAATAAAAAAATATTTTAGAAGAATAGTTAAAAAAACAAAAAAAAAACAGTTCGGATTGAAGTCAGCTTGTGTGGATTTCAAGAAAAAGAAAACAGAGACGTTTGGTATTCATTCATATAAGCAAGCAAAATAAAGTTCGGGCGGGGGGGTAGAGTTTCAGTACTTAAATTAAAATTAAAAATTACACAAAAAACTGATTAAGGAAACATAATTGATTAAAACTACAAGTTCTTCATATACGTTTTCAATGCTGCACGTCTTTTAGCTTTGCAGTAAAATTCAAACAATAATTTCTGAAAGTATTTCCAACATTAATAATTTGAAAGTAAACACATTTTTACTCTTTTCAACCATATTTTTTCATATAATATTTTAATTTCAGTTTCCTAAGTGAAAATTTAAATCATTAGTTTTACAATGATGTTCCCATGTACAAGACACGAGAGCCACTCGAGTTATAGGATTACAAAGTAAGAGGAACACTTTATGTGGATATGTGGGGAAGATAACAGTTAACTAACACTAGACTTGAACAGGTTAAGATTTTAGTAATCAGCAAAGCATCTTAGGAGTTGGTTCCACAGAGCCTGGAAAATGAAGGCTGGGACAGATTTTGAAAGTTAACTGAAACTTAAATAAAATTGAGAAAATTAAAATATTTTTTCTAAAATAAAAACGTGTATCCAAATATTTTTTTGGGTCCCTCATAGATTGGTAATTACTTTCCATTATTAATTCCACCCTCCATTTTCAACAATCCGTAAACTATATATAGAATGCAAAAATAATATTATTTACTACCTTGATTATTTATTCCACTTTCCAAACTGTGATGTTACAGACTTCAAAAGGGATCATCAAGTGATTTACAAAGGTTATACAAGGTGTGTCTGAAAAGTAACGGGTCTGGGCATGCTAAGTGAACTATGGGCAAAAGAGGTATAAGCAGATTGTCTTATCATCTGACATAATATCTTGGGAGTATATAACTATAATCTTAGCTTTCTGTAGCCACTGCATTTTTTTTCACATGCTTTTGAGTCAAGACAAATCGTGACTGCTTCACCACAACAATGCACCTGCTCACTACTTTTTGAAATCATTTAAGACGGATATCTTGTGTCCAATTTCTCAGCTCAAAATAAAAATATTCTTTGCAAATTTGTATCTAAAATTCATAAGCAGATGAAAGAAGCCCAAAAGCAATTTGAAGTCTCAATTATGAGATGATGGGCGGTGTTGTTAGCAATAATCATATTAGCATGAAAATAATGAGCATGCAAGACAGAAAGAACAAACCCTGACGCTGTGGAGTTCTAAAACTACATGATCCTCTAATCTAAACAGGTGACCACTGAAAAAATTTCCAATAAAAAAGGCAAACTTGCTTTTGATTTCCTTTATCAAGACTGACAAGGGATATCGCAGCCATCCAAGATATTTTAAAAATGGTTAAAATGCACTCATTTCTCACCCTCTGTTGTCTACCATGGTGACTTCATTACAATGACTGGTGTTGGGACTGGGAAAAAGCACCAGTACAAAAGAGCCTTTGAATTTGTGGAAAGATGAACAATAGTCCTATAATTTTTATATAAATACTTGTTACAAAATAAAATCCTTGATTATACCTTGATAAAGTCCCTCAGAGGAGGAAACATATCAACTAAGTTTACCATTTGTTTTTTTCCTTTTACAGATATACTCTAGCTGAAATTTTTACAGATTTTATTATATATTAGATTTATTATATATTACGTTTCAAAAACAAGATATCTCCCCAAGTTTTATATGTAGAATTATCTAGATATTTTATTTGAAATATGCATATTTTGACCAGGGCATGTAAAATGTTCAAATTACTTCAGTTTCAGCAAAGACAGACACAAGATTTGAATCCCAGGCAAAAACTGACAAAAAGGGGTTTTCTGTTTCAGAGACCCCTGGTTTTCTGTATTTAGTCAACATTAAAAGCAGCTCTGAATTGGTCCCAGTGATAGAAATTTCAAATTAAAGAGCTTATCAGCAGAAATGATCAAGAGAAAATAACCGAGGAGGTTTGATTGATTGATTCATTTTCTACAGTTTATCAACTCTTTGCAGGTTATTTTATTTTATTTTTTAATATAATAATGGTTTAGTGATACAAGACTTACTAATTAACCCATAGCTTGGGGAAGAAGTGGTGTATTCATACATTTTCCAGGTGTATTTGCATATAAGTGAATATAACAAACCCAGTAGCAATTGGATCTAGGCTCTCTGTTTAACAATTCCAAGTAATTAACCACAAAGAAAAACAAATAACAAATTTGGATTCCAAAGATGCATAACTGCAATTTCTATTTTTATACCATTCTTTTCAGAAGCAGTTCAGATGCGATAAACCTACTTTACAGAAATCCAATAAAACTTTACATATGGGACTAAAGAGATGTTGAGTTAAAAGTGGATGGCTTCTTAGCTGTAAAAATCTTCTGCCACAAAGTTGTGGATGACTATGATTGTGAGTTGGTAAAAAGTTATATGTTGTGCTACTAATTCTACCACAAATGTAACCTTATCAATTGTCTGGTTGCAATTATTATCTGGGTAAGAGCTGGGATAATGTGCATAGCAACAGGAAGGAATCTTTTAACCGAGCCTACATTTATTTCAAGATGAACTTAATTTCCTCCAAAAAAAAAAAAAAAAAAAAACATTTGCCATTTTTATCACTCTGTTTGATTTTTGAGTAACAGAAAGAAAAGTGAGTTTTCATGAATTTTTGGTTTGAATTTAGTAGTTTGTTTCCATTTTAACAATAATTTAATCTGTCCATTAAATTTTCATTCAAATCTGAATAACCAGTAAAAGATCATGTCTGGTTGAATTTTATCCAGACATCTGAGTGGACAAAATCCTAGTCTTATATAACATTAATTAATAAGATTAGGTGTAAAGGCCATTCACCTGTTATTAGATTATATTAAGATAACATAGTCTCATCTAAGGGTGTAGACAACTTCCTGCAGAGTGTTGCAGCAGGCATTCCAAGGGATCATTTCATAATTATGGAGCATAAATTTGTGAGCATGAAATAAGTGTATATATTGGATATGGTGTTTATCATCTCAATTTGACATTGGCGTATATATAATAGATATTGTACATACAAATGTGAAATAATATATAAATTTTTATATATCAAGAACAATGTTGGGGGAAAAATGTATGACAAAGTAGAAAATGTTTTCATGTAACGTGTTTCATCCTTTAGGACTTCATCAGACTAAATTTGTTATGTTGGTACAACTACATATATGCATGAACAAGGGATGCTGTGAATTTAAAACTTTTATCTTATATAATCTAGCCAATTTCATTGAGATTCTTTTTCTTTTCATTACTTTTGTTAGTAGATATCCCCCACAGTGATAATAAAAGTACTTCCAGCAATGGTGAAATGTTATAAGATCCAGGCTGAAAATTTACTGTAGGTGACCTTCCGACCAAGACACTCTCTAAACATTTTTGTTTTAGTGCATTGTTTTCTCCTTTGAGCAGAATAGCATGTTTTATGTCAGAATTGGGGTCAATCTCATTACAGTGGCCAACCAACACACTTTATGTATTGTTTTGTAAAATGTCCCATTTGTGTTCTTTTATTTAGATTACTAGAGGTTTCTCCTATGTGTTTTTTGTGACAATTATTACAGGCAATCAAGTAAATTCCTCTTTCAGGTTTTAGATTATTGTTTTGTTTAGTATTGACTATATATTGGATATTATTATTATTATTATTATTGCCTCAATTTAACATTAAAATTTGATTTAAAAGTTCCTTGTATTTTCAATGTTAAATTTGTTTAAGACTTTTATTTGAGATTGGGATTTTGTCCACTTTTGGAATAAAAGGCTCGAATTTTGTTTGCTGGCTTTTTGTCCTCTTACCGAAAAAAACAGACACTTTAGTCAGATTAGAATTGATAGTGCCCATTTATATGCAAGGGAGAGTGGATTATTTGAAGTCAGGCAAATTATGATAAAAAAAATATGAGGTGGAATTGCAATTAGCAGAAATTATTTTTATACTTTGCAAAGTCCTAACCAAAATGAAAAAAATGGATAACTATAAAAATGAAAAATGTCTCCTTCCTTTCCCACATTTGTTTCGTATTGTGATAGCTTTCTTTTTCTTTCCAATCCATAAATAATTGCAGTAACTAAAACAAATGGAAAAAAGAATTGATTGAAGCAGCCAACAATTTGAAGAGACCAACTGAAGAAATAGAATTCTCAAAGAAATGATTTTCCAGGATGTATCACTCCAGACTAAGAATCGTAACCATTTTAAATCAATATTTCTTAAGGTGAACTCTTCTACCAACTTTATTTGTTTGCTTTGTTTCATTTGTTTAACAGCATATCAACTCATTAATGGGTCATTTAATGCCAAAATTTAATTTTCTTGGGCGCTTTGAGGTAATAAAAATGTCTTTCATAATTGAATACATGGTAGATGATACTCAGCTTTTGTGCATCTACATGCTTGTGTGGACATAATTACCAGAGATGGTGATACGCACATTTTATGTTGTACTTTTGTTGAAATTATATTTTGGAATACCATTTGATTTTTAAAGAAATTGTAGGACATTATATGGATTAATGTCATGAAAGAGTTCTTTCATGTTAGTTGGTTGATTTAGTTTAGCAGCAGATCAATTTCTATGGGTTATTTAATGCTGGAATCTAAATATTTTGAAAACAATTGCATACCTTCAACTACAGATAAAATGTATTGTTGGTCATTTTACTATAAATAGGTATTTTTGGTAATTTTTTAATAGAAGATGTATTGCGGTATTTTCATATTTTCACATCATTTTGTTGGGGGGGGGGGAGGGTCACTATTTGTCCATTGTTGAGACCCTAACATGTGCTGCCACTCTAGATCAGCGTGGAACTGGGAATAACAGCAATTAAGAGGTGGTTCCACACTCCTCAAAACCTCCAATCTCCTGATCAGAGGCTATGCTGCCGGACGTAGTTTATCATCATACCCAGAACTGATACCAACTTTGAGATAACCAAATTGGATGCTAAGAATGTCTTGTGGCAAAAATACAACATTATGTACCATAATTGTACCAGTATATAAAGCCAACTATTTAGACACGAGACCCTTGGAACTTGACAGTCAGATGGAAATGGTGTTGCCTTAAGTGGCTGAAACCCTAACCATCCCGAGTCTGCAAAACAAGCAAATATGTTTAAACCTGAATTAACAGGTCAGCTAACTTGACTGTACAAAAACAGACATTTTTTGAGGGAGAGTTTTTAAATAACAAACAAATGGATATATATATATACACACAAACACACATATATATAAGAAAAAAAAGAAGCAAAACCTTTCTTTAACAATGAGTTTTGTCCTCTGATGGACTTTATCAAGGTAAATGTTACGATTTTATTTTGCAACATGTATTTATAAACAAATGTAAAAAATATTGTTAGGTTTTGAAAATGTTTAAATTTAAGAAAACTCAAAATATTCTTAATGCTAACTGTGAAAAGTCAAGTTAACCTATGGAGGATACGAAGGGATGTAATTTAATGCCTAATAAACAAAAGTGAATAAATGTTGTCATTGTTGTTGAATATTTTAATTTCTTATGTTTATATACATTTATTTACTTATTTATTTTATGCTAATGTAATCATTATTTATTTTATTTTAATTTGATAAATTAATTATGCGTTTATTTTAAAGAAAAGTTTTCCTTTTATCTTTATTCATATTGTCTTTTACAGATATATTTTATTTACATCTGAATTTATATCTATGCTTCAAATAAAAAATATTAAAAAATTAAAATTTTCAGACACACTAGGTTGTATATTAATATTTTTTTGTTTTATTATTTCAGTTAGGTTTCTCAACTAGTTTCAGCCATCATGGCCATCATCAGGAGAAAAAAATTCCCTGCTTGTTATTAGCAATGAACTACAGGAATGAATGACTGTCTATGAAGAAAGTGTACTTTATCTGTAGTTTTCATTTGTTTTTTTATCGTTAATTTTGGTCAGTCCTTATATTGGTTAAACAGCCTCTTTCAAGTTTTTTTTTTTTATATATATATATATATATATATATATATATATATATAGTTGTATATTTAGGAAGCAATCCTTCCTTTATGCATGTTTCATTAAAAACGACAGACAAGGTACTACAGTTGAGCTTTTTATTTAATTTTTCTTGTGTTCTGACAAGAGCTTTCTTTTCTGGACAAAGGGTGTATAAGAACTGTCCGAATGTTTTATATTTCCAAGCGCTTTTGGCTATACCTTTAGCCATTATCAAGGATGATTCAATTATCAGCTTAGTTGAATGTGTGCATTCTTTGTATGTATCAGTGTGTGGTGGGGATGTTTTTAATTTCCGAATACGGTTAGCACATTGTGGCTTTGTTCATAGTTAATATTGTTAAGAGTTGGCTTTTTCTTTTTTATCACAGCTCCATCAGAACACATTTAAACGCACACTCAGATTTACCCGACACCATTAGGAACATACTAGTAGAAAACACAAATATATTAACTGCATCCACTTGCAAAAAAAGACTAAAAATAATGGAAGCTCTAATAATAAAAAAGAAAAAGCCAACTCTTAACAATATTAACTACGAACAAAGCCACAATGTACTAACGGTATTCGGAAATTAAAAACATCCCCACCACACACTGATACATACACAGAACGCACACATTCAATTAAGCTGAAAAATCGAATCATCCTTGATAATGGCTAAATGTATAGCCAAAAGCGCTCGGAAATATAAAACATTCGGACAGTTCTTACACACCCTTTGTCCAGAAAAGAAAGCTCTTGTAAGAACACAAGAAAAATTAAATAAAAAGCTCAACCGTAGTACCTTTTGTCTGTCGTTTTTTAATGAATATATGCATATATATATATATATATATAATATAAAAATATAGTTTTAGGATTTAGGATATGCTACATTTATGGGTAAAAGTGTGCAATATTAGTGACAGAGCATATGTTAATATAAGTGGACACTGAGGTGAACATTGAGTATTAACCTCAGTGTCCATCCACTGTCACACATACACATATATATACAGGGTGCAATGGGTACATTGTTGCCATTTTATATTTTTAACTTAGCACATGTGTGTTATTTGTCTTTGATTTTGTCAACTGCACAGTATAGTAGGGTCAGTTGGGCACCATCTGGGAGAAAAGAGCACCATGATGTAATTTACTCAACTAGGAATTTGGAAACAGCATGCTGTACTGCTTGGCATTCATGCCAGGAGCTCCAATACAAACATTTCAGAGTGTTTGGGTATCAATATGAAGAGAGTGCAGAGGAGTTGGATGAGTAATGATTTGTTTATGAAGGTGTCTAGAGTGATCACTAGTGATGGCGACATTATACCTCCAATCATCTTTCCACAGGGGCTCAGAATCAACCCGGAGACCTACATTAAGTGACTTGAGGAGTTAGTGCAGCCCTGGGTCGTGGGTGGCTGTTGGAAGACCCTATGTCTGGCAACAGGACTCTACACCAAGCCACACGAGTAGAACCCAGTCATCACTGTCAGACAATTTCTGCGACTACATCACCCCTTACATCTGTCTACCTAACTCCTCAGAATTTAACCACCCCCATGATTATTATGTGTGAGACGGCTGTTAAGTGAGACCAACGAAATTCCTTGTAACACCAAAGATGACCTGAAGGCAAGGATTATGGCAGCATTCACAAACTTAAACAAGGTGACCATCCAGAAGATTTGCAGGAGATTTCAAAGTCATCTGGTAGCCGTGGTTGAAACCAATGGTGATTATATTGAATAGTATTTTAAGATATTTTTGTGTAATTTTAGTAAATATATGTTAACATGAGATGTCAGTGTTATTTTCATTTTTGTGTCATTTAGACAACAATTTATCTATTGTACCCTCTGTGTGTGTGTGTGTATATATATATATATATATATATATATATATATATATATATATATATATATATATATAATTAAAGAATATAAATTGATAAAATTATGTATCTATTTATTCTTGATTGAAGATAAATAATTATAAACATCAAATTTTTGTGCATGTGCTTTTGAAAAAATTCCTATGTTTATGTATAGGATTTTTTTTTAAAATGTAAAATAAAGGTTAAAAAAAAAAAAAATTTAAATTTGCAGATAACAGCTAAGTGACATGGCCTAAAGCCAATAATGTTGTAAACATTAGGAATTGATCTGACACTGTATCAATATATTACAAACTGGACACCCATCCTAAAAAATAACAGGCTTATGGCCACATCATGTTGAAACACTATTTTCTTTTTGATCATCAAAGTTAAGCAACATTGAGCCGGGTCAGTATCTTGGGAATACCAGGTGCTGTAAGCTTTGATAATTTTGTGATGTCAACGAATGCATATTATCACGTTCATAATGCCTGTTGTAGCCAAGACTTTGGAATCGCAGATACTACTAGTAACTCCATTGAATAATACTTGTTTGAATAGTAACCGCCAAGTAGTAATCCATAAAGTGATCAGTATAGAGGATAGTATAAAGAATCGCGATCACGTAGATGCCATGCTAATTCCCATATATACCTTTCCTTTACGATCACATGGTCTACTTATTAGAAATGGAATCACCTGTTTGCTCACTGGTGATCTGTGTTCAAACTCCAGAGTTGGCAACAACATTTTATTCCTATACAACAGATACGTGCATGGTGTATTGTATAATGGCTTGGAATTGCTAATCAGAGAGATGAGTTCCAATTACCATTGCATTTGTTATATTCACTTACACAGAATTACTCTTGGGAAAGGTGTGAATCCATTTCATCTCTCTCCTGCAATAGATTAATTAAAGATTTGTATCACTAAACTATTATTATCGCAAAAAAAATTCTTACAATCTAAAAATATTTTCTGGCTTTAAATAACCTGCAAAGTGTTGATAAGATGTAGAAAATGAATCAATTAATCCTCTTCTCTCCCCAGTAAGACATGTTTCCCTAAAACATTATTCTCTCCCCCCACCAAAAAAATTCTTACAATCTAAAAATATTTTCTGCCTTTAAATAATCTGTAAAGTGTTGACAAGCTGTAAAAAATGAATCAAACAATCCACTTCTCCCCCAGCTATGGGTTAATTAACAAGACTTGTATCACTAAACCATTATTATCTCAAAAAAATTCTAGCTTTAAATATAGAAAATGAATCAATAAAATAACAAACCAATATTTTTCAATTCTGACAAGTGTCACAGCCTAAGGATGGTCTAAACATGCTAATCTACAAAATTATTTCCCCCAAAAAAAATTTTCATTATTTTTTTTTTTTATGAGTGGGCAACTCTATTTAAGTCGTAGCTAATATCCTTTCCACCCATTTACAGAAAATCTTATTTCAACAATGGTATAAATGTTATAATGCAATATTTACTCAGTCCTGGGTATGACAATAAACTACATTTGGCAGCAAAGCCTATGATCAGGAGATTCAAGGTTTTGAGGAGTGTGGAACCACTTCTTAATTGCTATTGTTCCCAGGGTGGTAGCACCTGTTTGGGTCCCAGCTATGGGCAAATAGTGAACGCCCAACCCAAACAAAAACAAAACACTATGAAAGTATAATAATACATTTTTATACTAAAAAAGATATGATGAACAATACATTTTATAGCAAAATGAGCAACAATATATTTTATCTGTAGTTGAAGGCATAAAATTGAGTTCAAAAATATACTTAGCTGAAGCCCTAAAATTATGTTCAAAATATTTAGATTTCAGCATTAAATAACCCATAGAGGTGTTGATATGCCACTAAATGAAATTAACCAACCCAATCAACTCACATGAAAAAACTCTTTTATGATATTAATCAATATAATATCTTACAATTTCTTAAAGAAATCAAACTGTATTCCAAAATATGACATAACATAAAACACACATATCACTGCCTCTAATAATCATGACCACACAAACATGTATATGCACAAAAGCTGAGTATCATCTACCATGTATTCAATTGCGAAAGCAGAATAACATATATCATATTTTTATTACTTCAAAGCTCCAAAGAAAATTAAATTTCAGCATTAAATGACCCATAAGGAGTTGATGTGCCATTAAACGAACCAATCAATAAATATTTACTTTATGAAATTTGTATAAATGTGCAACAATGTAAAATCTTAAGTGCTATTTGAAATACCCTGTTTATATCCGACATTGAAGGTTGAGATGGAATTAGTCTGAATGAAAAGGAAAGCATAGTCATGGTTATTTGGAGAGGAGGCGGGGTAGATTTCTTAATAGCAACTAACCTCATAGCCGTGGTGTGATGACCAACGGTCGTCCTCTTTGTTGTTGTGTTACTATCTCCACGTCCTTCTATGTGGTCTAATGAATTATGAGGACCTGAAAAAGAAAAAGCACCAAAACAGTGGTTGCTAGTCGCAAATTGTTGGTTTAAATTTATTATGTTTTTTTTTTTTTATTAGTGATAATCATCAGTCAATGTTAAAAGTAGCAATGCTCACAAAAAAAACTAAACTTTAGATTTTGCTATAAAAAATAGGAAATTCATAGAATATAAATTGATTGAAAACTTTTGGTTTTTAAATAATCAAAATCCATCCATAACTTTTTGAAATATAAGCATTTCAAACAGAAGAAAAAAAAAAACATTTTCCTGAAAATATTGGGTCAACATTGTGTTTTCATTGATAAAATTCCATTAAAAAAAACTATTCTAGATAAAGCAATGAAATTTGGCATGTATATGTAAAATTTGCTGGTGAATGTCATGAAAAGAAGATAACTCTACATTTGAGCACTTCATATAAGTTTTAATGAACTGACCCCTAATTAAATGTTAAATTTGCATTCGCTCTCACCTAGTCTTCCAAAATGAAGTGTATATCATCCAGACAGGTGGAGAACAGTAATAAAAAAGATTTACTAAGAAATTTAGAAGCTTTATTAATAATTAAAAAGTACATTGTATTGTCATAAAGATTTTAAAAGCAAGGGAAAATATTTTATGTGTTAAAAACAATTTTATGAGTATCTTTTTGATGATCCCGTCCCTCCCCAGTGCTTAGTGACGTTTTACAAGCAGTGAACATTGTTATTAAAAGGATAAGAATTACTGGAAGCAGTTCTTTTTTAAATGTCAATAATTACACTTGATTATAAAATAATGACAACAGAGGGCTTTCAGAAATGTGAATCAGAGATTTCTCTCAGATCCACATTGCACAGCCATAAAATTAAGAGCAAAAACTATTATTTGGTTTCCAGTTCCTTCTCTTTCATTTCCAGTAGCCTCTTGCATCGTAGTGGCTTTATTGTGTTGCATGGGAAGGGGGAGGGGCTGATTAAAAATAAATCAAAACCTACTGCTCTTAATTACTGGCTACAAGCAAACAGAACAAAAATTCAAAATAAAATTGTACTTTAACCCTTTAGATTTCAACCTGCTCATATCTGTCCCATAAATATCGGCTCTCAAAGTCTTGCTGTTTGTGTGACTTCCCACATTATTTGCAGTGATGTTGTCATATATTATAGCAGAATATATATGGGGTAGGTTATGGCTGGTTGAACATTGATAGCCAATATTTACAGGCTGGGTGGATTGTTAAAGAGTTAAGTGGCAAACTACATGCAGACATAACGTTCAATATGCTATATTAAATGTAGTAATTCAAGAGGGATTAGTTTATTACTTAATAACAATAGAAAACCGATCCCCCAGTTTATGCACAGTAGACCCTTAATATTAATACTAGCTTACCGAAGCCATATAAAACGATGGTATCTTTTGTTTAGTACTTACTATTAGTAATAGATTTTCACATATGATTTTTTAACCCTTTAGTATTCAACACATTCAAATCCACCCAGTAAATACTGGCTCTCAAAACATCACTGTTTGCACTTAGTCTGTTTACTTGATTTCTGCATTATTTGTGATGATATTCTGATATATTATGGCAGAGTATACATGGCACGGATTACAGCAAGTTGAACATTGAAAGCCGATATTTACAGAGTGGGTTGAATGTGAAAGGGTTAAATATAAACTATCTTTCATCCAATGATACAATAGCAACCACAATTCTTTTATCATTATTATCATTTACCTATTTTATTTTTTAATAAATTCACCACAAGTAAGGTAACAAATCCACTAAGATGCAGGGAGTTAATGAGTGTGAAAGAAGATAAGAAAAATATACTCTTAAGGAGCAAGAAGAATAAAAGAACCAGAATTAAGAAGACAGAAGATTGCATTTAAATTTTTGAAGAAGAAAGTTGACTATGAAGCAAGAAGCCAGAAGAGAGTTCTAAAAACGAAGAAACTGTTAGCATAGAACTTACGATTACATCTAGCCATTTTAACTGTAAAATGATGAAACATTACCACCAATCTAGTACTACACTTAAATTCATAAAGTCTAAGTACGATACATATAAAACTTAAGTGAGGATTCACAATGTCAAAAACCATCAGGATAATTCAGGATCCTATAAAGTTTTGTTTCTGTTTTTTCATATACTGTTAGTTCACTGAATAAAAAGACCCAATAGCCACACAAGGTAGTGGGTTAGTGAGATTGTTATAAGGCAAGGGAAGGTGGAAGTAGGAAATGCATATTATAAGAATGTGTAGGATAAATATCGGTTGACCCTAGACCCAAAGAGACCAAGAGTGTAGTAGTCAGTAAAGCATCCTCTTGGGAGTTTCTTCCACAAAGTAACAGTTCTCCTTATCATAGAAACATAAAAGGAATGAAAATGATTTATCACCATGACCATGGCATGGTAGGTCTTAGCTGTGGAGCTCTGAGATAGTGGAGTTGGAACACAAAACCTTTAACTCTGACGCCTCTATTTTTGGCACCTCCAACCACGGCTCCTCTTCATCTAATTAAATGATTATGGCCTACAAATCTCATAAAGCCTATGCATACGCTCCTAAGTGAGTAGGCCTATATCATTATAACTGGTTTATATCCAAGAATAAAGATATTGTGGCTTTTATATCATACCTATTCATTCTTCAATATTTTCTAACAGAATTAGAGACAAAATCGTTGAAAGAATATAGTAGAAATAACAATAAAAATAAAATGCTATAATGTAAAACTATATATATATATATATATATATATTTGCAAATAAGAAATAAGTAGAGAACAAAAATAGCAAAAGTTGAAATATAATCTTTTACAGGACGTAAAAGACATAACAAAAATAAAAATTCGATAATGTAAGATTCTTTTTACATATATAGTTTGCAAATACAAAATAACTACAAAAATATAAAATGATTTTAAAAAGAAGTTGAGAAGAATTTCTTTAAAGGAAATAGTAAATATACAGCTGAATAAATAACAAGAATAAAAATTCTATAAAATAAGACAAAGTGTAAATTCAACTAGGGTTGGAGCTGGTATAGTTTTAACAACTCCGACTCCAACTCCACAGCCCTGACAACTAAGAAACCTAACTCATCTGAACATCTTTTCACTTTTTATACTAATGTTCACCCAATACAAGGCCCAAGAGCCACTCAACGTAGAGGGTCACTGTGCAGTGTTGTATTAGTGAAAGAAAGGGCAAGAAGTTCTTAGGGCTATGCAGGAATGATAACAGCTAAATCTAGTCTTGAGGAGGTCAAAATTTAATTGGTGAATAACATTTCAAAGTTCAGTCACAGACATTAGAAGTATAACGTGGAAGTCAGCTTTAGAAGGAACCGGAAAACCAATCCTAAACAGAAAACAAGTGATAAACATCTATTCCTGTTCAAATGAATGAACTTGAGTGTAAACCGGATAATAGGCAAGCATATCTACTTCAATCAGGAGAGAAGGAAATAAATAAATATAGGGAGTCCCCCAAAATTGACATCATTTTGTAGTCAAATAAGATAGACAATTCTTGCACAAATGATCTCAAATTTTAACAAAATGTGCAAAAACTAAGTTGAATGTTTAAATTTTTCTTCAAAGAGGAAGGCTGTTTTTGCAGAGTAAAGGACGACCACCAGTATCGGAAGATATTGTCAATCATGTTCGGGAAACATTTGTACAAAGCCCCAGAAAGTCTTTAACTCTTTGAGCTCTGACCACCGCTTTACTGGTGATAAAGAAAAATAATTTGCCACTGGTTGAACGTTGGGTAAACACTTGCATCATATTTTGCTATTGGTTGTCTTATTTTGAAGTGCCAATCAGAAAAGCTATAAGATTCTGATGTCATTGAACGTTATAACAACATGTCTATGCCTTTTCATTGTGTTTTGTACATGCATTTTGGATAAAAAAGCTTGTTTTTTACCATGAAGCATGCAGAGTCTTAACCTGGAGCATCAGGGAAGCAATCGGAGACAAAATATGTGAGAAAAGAACTCTACACAGCGCAGCAAGTAATTGATATACTTCATGATTTATCGGAACTAGAGTATGACAATGATTACTCTAATAGTGAAGTGGAATTCAAATTGGAAGATTTTGCTACAGATAGCGAAAATGGAACTGAGCATGCAGAATCAGCTGATCAAAGGAGACGTGTCCTCACAGACTCCAGTGATGTTAGAGATGTAAGAGGGGATTGAGATGGTTGGAATAAGCTATATGAGGCAAATGACATCGAGTTTGATGATTATGAATGTGGAGCAAAGAACATTCCAGAAAGTACCAACAAAAGCTCTCGCACAATTGATTCTGGATGACAAGTTCTGGCAAAACTTTGTAAACAAAACAAATCATCATGCAGAGCAGATCAAAGAAGCAAAGACTGGCTACTCTACTATGGCAAGATATTCAAAGATAAACTGACTGAAACAGAAGCAAAGGCTTTCCTTGGGTTGAGATTGCAAATGGAACAACAGCAATCAAACCTCAACTCAGGGAGTACTGGGAATCAAGTGGACACCGGGTTTTCGAAAAGTAATGTCAAGAGACAGATTTCTTTCCATCTGGGCTTTTTGTAATTATTTTTATATCTATCATGAAAAATTACATACCAATTATTTGCAAATTTTAACTCAGGAGCTCTGGCAGAAGGGTTAAAATTGTTCAGGAATGCAGGGCTGAAAGGGTTAAGAAGAGAATCTATATAAACCCAGATTCCTCATATGACACTTTGGCGCTGGAGTATGTTATGCAAGACATGCTGAACTGAGCAACCAACTTAATATGTGTCATGTCACAGGTGGTGCACATATTGAACATTTATGTAGTTTTGTGCAATCAGTTATAAAATCTACATCAGTTTGAATATCTTGTTCAAATTAATATAAATAAATCTTTTATTATTCAACATGAAGCCTATTTAATACCATTTGCCTGAGACATATAGTTACTCAGATATTCACATTTTAAATGATGTCACTTTGGGGGGGGGTGCATTCTGTAATTAGTCAGAGCTCAGTTGGAGATGATAGGAGTACAGAGTTGAAGTAGACTTTGGAAGGAACTGGAAACCCAATTCTAAACAGGAAACAAGGGAGGATTGAACCTCTACACTCCTATTCAAAAAACTGAGGGGGGGGATAAACTGGATGACAGGCGAACCTATCTACTCCTATTGAGAGAAAGAGAGAAAAAAAATAAAATAAATAATTAAATAATTAGTGAATAAAAAGTCAGAGTTCAGGCACAGAAGTTAGGTGTTAGAAATCATGGGCCACATGCAGCCCGATTGGCATTCTGAATGGCTTGTCTAATTTCATGAGGAAAATAACATTATTAGAATGTTGGTTTATTTCCTTTTGTTCTCACTTGTTTACTGATGCATAGTCACATACATAAACAATGATTAACTATAACATGTCTCTTGAATTTTGTAACATTTAGTTGAAGGTAACTGTGTCAGCATTTTAAACCATTGCCAAAAAAGACCTTTTCCTTCAGAAACTGGAAACATTAATGATAATTATTTTTCTTTAGAGAATAAATATACTTCTTTTGAAAAATGCTTTTTCATTGTCATATGAATAAATTAAAAACAAATCACATACAACAGTGTGTGTTAATCACTCTGTCATCAGTGATAATATTATATCATGACTTTCCTTTTTTAAATTATACAAGGAATTTTTTTCTCTAAAGAAAAAAAATCAACTTTTCTCCATTTCTAATGCAGATGCTTATGCATATAGTCTTTTGTTGGGAAAATGGCAGCAGTATCTGTAATAAAAAAAATTTTTTTAGTAGTGCAGCTCATCTTATAATGAACTGTGCTTCATGCAGTCTACAGTTCTAAAAATGTTGCCTAGGACTGCTTTAGAAAGAACTGGAAACCCAATCCTAAATAGGAAAGAAAGGGATAAACCTCAACTCCTGCTCAAAAGTCCAGGGAGGTGTGTGAACCAGATGATAGGCAAGCATATCTACTCCTATTGGCAGAGAAGGAAGGAAAAACATAAAAAAATAGTGAATAAAATTTCGGAGTTCGGGTGAAGACACTGGAAGTTATTGAATGATAGCAGCTATTCTTAACGCCCCTCCCACTTGAGCTACGAGAGTTAGATCAGAGAAGAAATCAGCTAACAGGCATGGTCATCCAGATATTTGGAGGGGCACCCATACACTGTGGTATCATCTGCATATACCTTATATTACCAAATATAAGGTTACCTGTAGATGAGACCCCAAATCTAGGTAAAATTTTTACTTTATCTGATATACAACAACCAACTGGGACCCATATGACAAAACTGTAAATTACGCGGTTTATGATGATCTCTTTGTATCAAATGGTGATGATCATATTAATTTTAAATGGTTTTAGTTAAGTACATGAGTGTCATGTTTTTTTATTCTGTAATGAGAAAAAAAGATTTTGCAGCATCTTAAATGATTTGTGACTTAACAACACAAAAAAACTACTGTATAATGTATGTTATTAAAAAATAAATTTTACATGTTATATTAAATGTTGTTATTTAAGATCACAATGATAATGAATTTTAATTAGAAATATAGATTGTTATTTAACACTACTATAAGAAATAATGATTGGTGTAGCCATAGTCATAGCTCTACAAATCAAAAATGAAAGATTTAAGTTGCTTATGCATGTTGTTCAGCAGAATTTTTGCAAATTCTTGTATAATCATCTCTTGAATATTGCATTTTAATGTAAAAGTAGTTTTATTACATTTATAAGTGTAGTACAGCATTATAATGTGAATTGTTTCAACTAGAAATATTTACATCAGTAGTTACCATATTAAAACAGTTGTTAGCCTACCTTGATCCATGGTGCAAGCTTACTTACCAGTGTTGACACACTGCAGGATTTAAGGATTTTGGCTTTTTGTAACTGTTGCATTAGTTGACCCCACTAATTTGGGTTTAATTTTTAATCTTTAATGGTCACAGAAATATACAGTATATATACTTACTAATCTGAGACTGATCATGAATATAAAGCAGACTAAAGGGGTTTTGAGGATATTTCATTCTCTTTCCTCCAAAAATAGAAAACTTAATATTAATTGAATCTAAATCCAAGGGATGTACAGATAGTTTAATGGAAATCAGCATGAAAAGTGGCACCAGTAAAGTAGTTCAAATTCCAAACTAGACTGTAGTGTCCACTTTTCACAAACGCCCTTGGGAAACGCATAAATCTGTCTCTTCTATCTCCAATCCAACTATGAATTAAATAGCAGGGTAGACTAGAATCTCTGCCCTGGTTGACAACCAGTCTAAGGGAAGATAGATTAAAATTAAATCATGGAGAAGGCAATGTGGAACTACTCCACTATTTTTCTCAAGAATGTATGTCAACTGATGGATAATAAAGAAAGGGAATCTGTGGAAAGCCATGAGTGTCTATGTCTTGAAGGGTCATGGTATTAAAAGAAAAAAAAGAAAGAAAAATCAATCTGAATTGACAAAAACATGATCAGTCAAAAGAATTTTTTCATTATTTTTTAAAATTTTTAAATTTGCTTTTGCTCTAAATCCCATGACAACAAACAAATATTTCTGTAATTGAGAAATATCAAATTTACTTTCATTTTAATTCACTTTCACAATTGAAACTAAAAATAGCATTAATATTTGCTGTTTAATGAAAATAAATAAAATAATTGTTTGAGTTTAAGGCATTGCTTCAAATATTTTAGTAAATAAAGAGAAAAGCCTTAAGCAACTGCCAGAAAATAGTAAAAGAAAAATTAATTGTCATCTTTAAAATCTAAACACTAAAGTTATGTTGGCTTTGAAAATGACATTAAATTTCGGCATTTAAATGAAAACTTTCATTGTGCATTTTCATATTTATTTATTCAATTTAATAAATTAATTTTCCAACAAAACTGAAATGTTAGTGCTGGATTTGCTTTTGAAATGAAAAAGACATTTTATATATTTTTAAAGCCTAATTTTGTATTCTCACAATTATCATAAAGTGTTTAAAGTTGTTATTCACAACTGGGACATTCCAGTTTTATATGAAAAAAATTACAGAAGTTTTTAATAATTATAATGGCCTAGTGCTTTTGCTATGTATTTAAACATTCTTGATAAAATATAAAGAAGAATCCACAATGTTACTGGTCATGACCAGGCATCTCAGCTTCAGTCGCTTTCCCACCACTATAACGTAGCTACCCTGTGCTTTTTCTATACTTACTTTCATAGTAATTGTTCCGATGAACTTTCCTTTAGGGTATCTAGACTTTATGAATTTAAGTGCAGTACTAGATTGGCCTCATCATTTTACTGTTGAAATTGATAGATCTAACTATAAGTTCTATGCTAACAGTTTCTTCTCTTGTACTCCTCACTTGTGTAACTTTCTTTCAACTTCTTGCTTCCCAATCAACTTTGATCTTCAAAAATTTAAATGCAATGTCAATCATTATCTTGTTTTCTTAAAATTCTTCTTTTACTATCTCTCTATTTAGTATATTTTTCTCATATTCTCTAAGTGGCTTTATTGTCTTGCTTAGGATGAAATCATTACAAATAATAATGATA